>JBBPDB010000019.1:8038299-8050649 GCA_037974465.1 Brachypetersius altus
CACACACACACACACACACACACACACACACACACACACACACACACACACACACACACACACACACACACAGCTTGCAACATTATATTTATGTTGCCAAAAGGCAATTATGGGCCTCCATTTAGATCCAATTTTAAGCATCATTCACACAGCCTTTATTCCATTACAGACAATACGCCTCCAGTCCTGCAGACCCCCTCCCCACAACTCAAATTATGAAGCTATTCTCCCAACCATCAAGTATTTATAAACCTTTTCAGGTGTTTTGTGTAAAAGAAGTGTTGGTGCAGGCTCCCCCGTTTTATTTATAGAATATAAATGAACACTATAATACTGTAATACTATTAATGCTAGAATATTATGAATGCTATAATACTGTTACATATGAAATACTATAATATACCTAATACTATAAAAAAGGCTTTAATGTATAAATGCTTCACATTGTGAAGACTCTCTAATACTAAATAGATTCAACGTTTATTCAGATCTTAACAAGAAATAACCGTAAATGTCCAAGGCTGCAATATTTCCCAAAACTCACCCCAAAGAAAAGGATGTAAAAACCCACACTGTTTATGGTCAGCAGCTTCCAGTTTTAAAGAAAATAACGTATTAACAAAATCACTGCTGTGCTTTCTGAAGGTTAACTCCAGAGATTGCTTTGTTTAAAAGTAAAACTGTTTGTTTTTGGCCTTTAGATTAAATTCTCAGACCTTTGCTTTAACAAGTGGCTTTTTTAAGGCTTCGAGTCAAATGTCAACGCAATGGAGTAAACTTTTAAACCATTTCGAGTGAAATTGTATACAACTTAGAGACTCTTGTAAGGCTACTTCTATAGAAGCTTACTCTTTATGTAATGTTGTATATGTAAATTATTCTATAACATGCTTTTCTATAACAAGACTTTTATACCTTATATATTACTCTTAATATATATTATTCTGTTTTAAAGTATTAATGTATTCTTATTTTGTAAGTATGAAACTAACAGCATCCGTGTTAGGAGGTATTTTAAACTGTTTCATTAAAGGTTCATTAAGGTTTTTGGAAGCAAAAAGTAAAAATTGGAAGCAAATAGCAAAAAAAAAAATGATACATAATAGTCTACCTACATGAACTTAATGAGGCCTGGGATGTAATTACCAGGTTTCAAATGAGACGTACTCTGAATATTCATTTTACTGTAACTGTGTTCTAAAGCTTCCTCAGATGTTTCAGACCCATCTACAGATTTGTTTATGATTCAGGTCTAATTTGATGGCCATTTTTTGCAGATACTGATTAGTTGATACCTATGAGGTTGTAGAGCATCATTATCAAATGATTTTATACAAACTGCCTAATATTATTGAAAATATAAGTCCTTTGCTATGAATGTACGTTCTAGTACCTACTGACGGGTCTTAAAGAGTTAAACGTCCATGCAACCTTGACCTGCCTCCCTGATGATAAATTAGTGCAATATTCCATCAGCACTAGAGGTCGCACTCACTCTGCGTGACGGAGGGAGGAATGGGGCCGCCGCTCTCTCTCCTCCACTGATACTGGAGCGGCCCGGAGCCCTGGTCAGACTTACAGTGCAGGGACACTGGCTGACCGACGACCTCCTCACCCTCCACCCAGCACCTGGGCACCGCTGGCCTCTCTGACACAAAGTGAAGAGAGACAGACCTCAAAAAAAACATTCTGTAACAACACTTCACACTACAACAGATGAATGCGAACTTTCATTGGAAGAAAAAAGTTGTTAAGAAAAAAAAAAGGCTATTGGATCCCTCCAAGAGTTTTGCACAAAGAACCAGAGGACAGACTCAGCAAGGGTAAAGGAAATCACACGCAGAGCAAAAGATTGGAGGCACTACTGGGTTGGGAGTGAACATGAGGTGGCTGGTGGCCTAAGAAAAGTAATACAGAGGGAGATTGAATTACACAAGCGAAATAAGGAAAATGCTGAGTGTGGTGAAGCAAAAAAGCAAAATCAATGCTGTGGATGTTCAAAGAGCACAGACAAAATAATGAAAAAAGCACATGTGATGGATCTACAGCATTCTACTAATGCTCTCTAGACTCTACTGTGTCCTTGAGAGGGGCATTTTTAAAAAAGCATTGTTTTTATTGTTGTTTGTGTCATTATTATGTAAATCCCAGTTGAAAATGTGTATTCTTATGTAATGTTAGTAAGAGAAACCATTAAGGATATTCTCACAGATTCCACATGACTTTGTAAAATAGTGGCATGTTTATATGTTTTTAAGGCTGAACTGTTTTGGAAATTGTCAAAATAGGAGGACAGGGTGTGAGGTGAAGTGCTAATATGTGCCTGAAAAGAACTGCTGAGGAAGGAAATACTCATTGCAGGCTGTTAGCAGAGGTGGTTGCATCATGGAAAGTCGAATTATTCCATGTCCAGGTACAGTATAGTATTTAGACATGTATTGACTTTGCAATCATAAATATGAACAAAAAGTGTGCATTCCTAAGCATGATCAAAATTCAAAAACAAAAAAGGGTTCAGACACAATATTATATATTTTATGTGTATATTGAGGTGGAATAGGTTATAACCCAAGGAAGGATATCCTCACAATAGGTTCAACCGAAGCTCATGGAACTGTCAATGGATGGATGCACCAAACCAAAATCTCAACTTATTCTCAGCTGTATGATAAGGAAGATAAAGGAGAAGCCAGCAGTCTCCTAAAAAGAGTGGGACGACCTAAAAGCAGCAGGATCAACAGTTACACAGAAAACAATAAGCAATGAACTACACCACAGTCACTTCTACTCTTTCTCCCCCTTCAGAACTCTTCTGCTAAACAAGAACTTTGAAAGTTATAATGTGAGCATTTAGACAAATTTGTTTAGGGATATTGTACTATAGACAGATGAACAAAAAAACTATTCAATTCATTGGGTTTGCAGAAAGAATGGTGACACTTATGATCCCAAGAACAGCACACCAAAAGTGATGGGTGGGAGTATCATGATGTGTTGCAGAGGAATTACATAAAATCAAAGATTAACATGAATGGAATGATACACACACACACACACACACACACACACACACACACACACACACACACACACACACACACACACACACACACACATATATTTTTGTAAAAACATTCAGAAATACTTTATTATATATGAACAGATTTGTCTTTGGAAGCAGATGGTAGAAGGCTCCATTCTTTAATATGTGTTTCCTTGTACAGAAAAGTCTGTTTTACTTGTTTAGCGACTTCTCAAGAAAGAGATAAAGAGAGCTGTGTAAATGCAAAAAGCCGCCTAACATGTTTTACTGAAAGCTCATTGCTCTGCCGAGTCTTTGTCAAGAACAAATAAAAAACTCCTAAGAAGAAAGGTACAGGTGTTCCAGGTGAATGCAGTTCCAGCCCACTGTTATTGCTTAAACTACTTCAAATTGTATTAAACTGTTAAAATACAGAGGAAAAGTGCTTTACCTAAAACAACCAGTGAGACCTTGTGCATGTCCACTCCGGGAGATTTCTTCACTTTGCATTGGTACGTTCCAGCGTGAGCCTCGTTCACTGAGTCAATCGAGAGAGAAGCATCACCCTGAGAGGGGTCAGTGGCCGCAAAGTCCACTCCTTCTGTTAATGTTGGGGTGCCATGGAAATATCTACTTCCACCTGAGTATGATATGATCTGATAGACAAAACAAACACATTTATATTTTTTTACACACAGTAACATTCTAGTACATGTGCACATAATAGCAAAACTCTAAGATATTCTTAAGAAAATCTTGGCTTCTCTAAGGTTTTCTCAAGATGGTAAAATGCCCCTGGCTTACATTACAGTATTTTAGTATCCACTAATGATGTTAATGTGGGTCTGTGTATCTAAATTAGCCATAATTGACTTTTACATGGCAATTTTCTAACCTCTCTAAGCCTTTGAGACATGATATATGTAAATGAGCTCTGTTCTGATTGGCTGTTCTGTAATGTGACACATTCAAAAAAGTTGTAGGACTCCATATAACTTCAACATGAATGGGTAGAGCTAAAGTGGTGTAGGCTGAAGAAGTGGATTTACGTAAATTGTTATTTATGATACTACAAAATCACTCATGTCAACATTTTATAGTATTTATATTTCCTTCTCATATTGTCAACAGTATTTCTGGAGCACTTTATCCTGACTTTACATTATATTTTATATTGTTCTTGTCTCTGTGTGACCATGTAGTTTTCCGTTTCCTCCGCGATCAATAACGGTTTCTGGTTCTGAAACTTAACACAATTGGATTTCTATGACAGGGGTCCTTAAATGGCTTTTGGGTGAATGTGCCTGCAACCAGCATAAAAACACTCAAGCACTTTTCACAGTATTCATAACCCAAGTGTGGAGGAGGAGGGCTGGCATGTGCTTTCTCCAAGACACTTTTTTGAACTGCTGTTAAAGCAACATCATTGGACAGCGTGGAGGACAACACTAACTGCCAATTTTGTTATGCCAACTAACAGATGCCAACACTGACTGGAAGGAGAGGGAAAGTCATTCTACCCAGCCAGATAGTGCAAGGCTAATTACGCCCTCTTGGAGTCCTGGCCAGGCGGCAGGGATTGAGCTCTTCCATTGATTGGGCTTTCACGAAGATGGATACATCACTTAAAAGCCTCATTTGCATATTTTTAGTTATCACTAGGGCACCTGGCTTAAAGGTGCCCAAACCCAACATCCTACTGTTCCAAAAAAGTGTTATTTGGAATGATTCCACAGAAGGTTCCCTTGAGAACCTTTCAAATGGGTGATTTCATGTTCTTTGAAGGAACATTTACATTTACATTTACGGCATTTATCAGACGCTTTTATCCAAAGCGACTTCCAATTTCTAATTACAGGGGACAATCTCCCTGGAGCAATTTGGGGTTAAGGGTCTTTCTCAGGAACCCATTGGTGGTGTGCTGAAGGTAGGATTCGAACCCAGGACCTCTTGGTCTAGAGATTTTGTAAGCACTGGTTTTGAAGAAATCCAGAATCCTTCCATGCACCTGGACCAAGGCAGTCACAGCAATCCAAATTGCAACAGGTAATGAACTGCCACCTGATTAAGATGAGACCAAACCACAGAATCTAGTCTACTCTGGCAATGAGCTTCGCAGCCAGTATAATACTAAAGCACAGAAACCTTTGCACCCAGTTACAGAGCAGTCCATGAGAAATTACCAAAGGTCTACAAACTCACCCTGCCAGATTTGCTCAATTCTTCCTGGAAATAATGTCATTAGGCATAAGATACGCCTTTTCGTTTAATCTAAACAGGCTTATAGCCTTAACCAGTCTACAGGACCAGTCTAGTTGATAAGCTAGATGGCTATAAATAAAGTAGTGCCAATTCACATTTACATATAGCTGTTGGACACAAATAAAAGCAAATCTGAAAGTCTGAGATGATCATTTGGATTTTTTTTTCTCTAACATTTGGTTATTGTAGTCTCATGACATGCAGAATAACACGGAACCATCAATACCAGAGTAGAGAGATCTACTGAAGAGTCGACCAGCTCAGATTTCAAACCAAATAACCAAGTGCCCGTGAAATTCCTGGAGGTGGCTGAGATTTACAGCCCTGATAGCCTCCCAGAAGCAGCTTAAATAAAGCATTGTAGAGATTCCACCCTGCCACACAGAGGTAACATAACCTGTGAGGCAATGATATGTTTACCTAGTGGTACAACCAGTGCTGTGTGAAGCCTATTGTGCGTTGGTGCCGTATTACACACAAGTCAGTACTGGATCAGGTTCAGATGCTGCTGGGCATGTACTCCTCGGAGACGGGAATTTCCTCCATTACAAATCTTTAGGTTCTGGGAAAGTTATGTAAACAGTAGACTCAGACATTGCTTAAAAGGGGATTGGGGGCGGGGCATCTATTGCACAATGTACAGTTTGGAATACAAACAAGCTCTCAAATCAGATTAACAAACTAAAACTGAAGTAATATTTAGTTTCAGATAAAGTATTGGAACGAATACTTAAATCGGCATCTAAACGTTTGCAAAAATTCTGCAACACTGGTGACGAGGTAAGTGGCAAATTACACCCTTCATGCCACTAGCGTGAGCTTAAACAAGCATACAGAACCAAAGTGCTGAGCATAGCACTGGCACACTACAGTGTCCAAAGTGAGCACAGGCAATTTGCCCAGCCAGGGCATGGAAATGCCCTCTATCAAAGAGCACTAATCTGATGTAAGACTATCCTTCTGTGATAGACATAAAACCATGTAGACAAATGGAGATAATTGCACTTTTGTGGTCAGACACTACCCAGCAATGTTTATCTTCTCCATCTTCTGTTAAGCACAGTCAGATGCTTTTCCTCCCCATGTACTTTTAAGGCAGGGGTTTGATTTAAGGGGTCTTTTAAAATAACTCACTGTTCCAAAACTTTCAAAACTTACCAAAGAAACCCTCAAAGCTCAAATAAGACAGTAAGGGAGGACATGAGAAAAATCTGACAAAGGCCATGAACGTAAATATATCAAATACGATGCCTCAAAAATGTGTTTGTCCACCATTTCAGTCTATCAAAAGATACTTCATTTGAAAAGCTTCAATCACTTCAGTCTCAGGATGAGAACTTGAAAAAGCAGCAAAAACAATAGCAGTATAACCTTCATTAACCTGCAGGTACTATAATGCATTTGGCAACAATATAAGGAGAAAAAAAATATATAGAATATACAAGTAAAGCATGTATTATAAAATGATACTGTATTAGTTACTGAATAACATTATGCCCATACTTCCTGCTGATAGCGCGCTGTTTAAAGTACATCAGCATGCAGTTTGGTTATTTTCCCACTATTGTTTTCCAGAATTACTCAGGGGTTCTCCTAAATCACACTGCAGGAAGTATAACGGGACAAAAGTAATAAAGAATGGATCCTAGAATGATGGAAATTCCTCAGTGACTTGTGGGAAATTGTGACAATATCAGAAACAAGGAAGGGGTTCATCTACTGCACACATCTGTTTTGCTGCTGTTCAACAGAGGAGGAAACATCAAGTATAAAACAGTTAACTATCGAAACTAAGTGTCACCTATTTAGACTTGCTCACATACAACATATGTGAACACACTTCCCAGCAATGTTTGTTTACCTTCTTTGTCTTCTGTTAAGCTCAGTGAGATGGTTTTTTTTTTACAGCAATACACACTTAAGGGGTCTTTTAAAATAAATCACTGTTCCAAAACACTGTCCTCAACACTCTAATAAGACAGTGAAGGACAGCAAGCAAGAAAAATCCCATAGATGTAAATATATGAAACATGATGCACCAAAAGTTTGATTGCCCACTTTTGCAGTTATAACATTAAAACTATCTGCCTTATATCGTGTAGTTCCCTTCTTGCCACCAAATAAAGCTCTGACCTGTCAAAGCAGGACCTCTGAAGGTGTGCTGTGGTGTCTGGTACTTAAACATGCGTCCTGCAAGTTATGAGTCGGGGCCTCTATGTTTTGGACTAGTTTGTCCATTACATACAACAGATGCGCAAACAGATAAAGATCTATAGAATTCAGAGGTCAAGGTCTTGACTTGGCCTCAAACATTCCTGGTGTTTTTGCAGTATGACAGGGCGTCTTATCTTGCTGAAAGAGGCCATTAGGGAATACCATTGCAAGGAAGGGTATACTTGACTTGCAACAATGTTTAGTTAGATGGAAGGTGTCAAAGTAACATCCACATGAACGCAGGACCCAAGGTTTCCGAGCAGAACACTGCCCAGAGCATCACACTGCCTCGGTTTACTTGTCTTCTGCCCCTGGCCTTCTATTGTTTGGTATCTCCCTCTCATGGTCGACCAGAGAAGACAGGTTCCCCTTTTGAGTCTTGGTTCCTCTGAGGTTTCTTCCTCCAGCTTTAGGGAGTGTTTCCCTCATCTCCGTCGCCCTTGGTTTGCTCTCTAGGGGCCCGGACCTGGAATCTGTAAAGCTGCTTTGTGTTGTAAAAAGCGCTATAGTAGTAAAAAGTTGGAAAGAGCACTATATAAATAAAACGGAACTGAATATTTTATGGTCTGTCTAATGTTGCAAAGTGATATAGGCAGAAGACATTTTTCAAGGCACTGAAGTTTTTCAAAGCCAGTAAGACACCATAAACGTATCTTTTAAATGACTATGGTACGATAACCTCTGGTTGACTTTAATGTCATCTTAGAAGATCTTTTCAAAAAATCCATATTCGCTAATCATATTACACATAAAAGCACATGTTTATGACACATTGCCTCTGAAGAATTGGTTTACTCTAGAGTTGCCTCTCTTCCCCCCCCGAAGATGTTATTTCTAAAAGCAAAGCAAAAGCTAAGGATGTTGAAACCTCAAGAGAGAAACTACCACTTCCGTCTTTCTTCTCAAAGCCAGCAGTAGAGAGCATTTCATCCTGCCTACCGCCTAAACTGTTGAACAGGCTGTTAAAGGCTGCTGAACAAAACTGTGGCTTCAGCTGTTCAAAAAGGTCCCAACAACGTTCTGTTCCAGTTCCGCATAGAGCAGGAGACCAAACTCACTCATGCACCCGTGTACACAATCATCAGCAGAGGGTAGAAGAATGTGTTTATTTATTTATTTATTTTTTTGAAAGCCTCCTCCTCTCTTTTCCCCTTTTTCATCCACATTCTCAACCTCCTACTACGTAAACAAAAATATGGAAGTAACCGACTGTTCTACCTAAATGTGGATAATCAAAGTTCTATCTTCTGACCAAACCCAAGTTGCATTTGTGCAACAAGGAGAAAGCAGACTATGCACCATCTGAGTCATTTCACTTTTTTTTTTTTTTTTTTCACTTTTCTAGCCAGCCACGTATCACAGGATATTGCTAAGTGAACGGTAATCACATTTTCTCCTTTACTCATTTCCCATTATATATTAAAAAAAAAAAAAAAGAAAGAAAAAAGGTACCTTTTAGATCTGCAAACCAAGGGCACAGAATGTACAGAACTTAAAAAGGTAAAAGCGATCATAATAATTAATTTGATTAAACATATGACAAAGGCCCTGACAATCACGATGAGCAGCTATTTAGTCATTACTCATCTTTTTCAATCAGAGGACCTAAAAAATCTGCCAGATCATAATTCCAAATTAGGCCTCATTCTCAATGTACGCTTCAAAAAGCCAGACAGCTTCAGTCCATCTCTACTTCTCAAACACTGAGCATGATGGGGAGAGAAGCACCAGGATGGCATTTCTGTTTCAATGTTAATAACAGATAATTCTGAAATTGCTTTGGTCAAGCTTTGGTCAATAATAATAATAATAATAATAATAATAATAATAATAATAATAATAAATAATAATAATAAATAATAATAATATCGATCCAGCTGCTCCTGTTTATCGATAATTATTTGAGTAAAAAAAAAACTGATGGCTGTAATTAAGTATGTGCTAAAGCATCTGGAATCTTTTGTTCTCAAGGGTTGATTTTACATAAACTGGGATAAAATATATAACCATTGACACTACATTATATATTAATTCTATCTGCCCACCTACCTATCTATCCACCTACCTGTCAAGATCATAGAGTAAGGTTAAAGAAATGCTGAATTTTCAAATGATGAATCAGGTTAGAGTTACTGAAAGTCTTTAGAGTTTCGTCCACACTGTACCTCAGCAGAACCTTTAAAGCAAACCTGATATCTGCTGAAAAACCTCCACACCACTAACATTTTCATTCTGTCAGAATGACAACACACATTTGGCACGATATGTGCTGCCTGTAATTTCAATACTAGATACAATACAATATTTAATTTTGTGTATGGGTTTCACTTCTTTAGGTGAAGAGATTTCAAATAGTGACCATGAGCATTACTGAGGTTCATGAACACAGCAATGTAGTTGGTCGAGCTTGTTTTAACATGCCTTGGCAGGAAATGACAACGAACAATGACAAAAATGAGTCAAATCCACTGGGTAGAACAGGGTAAAGTGGAAAAAAAGCATGGTTCTATAAGCAATACACCTCACCTTAATTGTTAGATGCAACATTTACGTGACCTCACACTTCCGCGAGTAGGACAAGATGTACAAATATCTCATTCTAGGCAGATAAAGGGATGAGCAGCGAGCACAATAGAATCAAAAACAAAAATGTCAAGTCTTGATATTAGAACGAATGTGCCTTTTTGCCCTTGTAAGATATAATGTGATTAGTAGTGTTTACTTTGTTGCCAACACAAGCAAGTTCAATGCAGGCTCTGATAAATGATTGATGAGGCTGGCTTTCAATCTGAAACGCACATGAGCAAAAGAGGCAGCAGTCGTTCGGTCACAGCAGAGGCACACGATATGGGAAATCTACGGCACCGCCTTGTGTTTCTACAAAACATATCCATCTCAAACACATACATACACAGACACACCAACAACATGCTGATTTTGTTAGCTACCACGCAGCACGAACTATGTCCTGCCATTGGACTGCTGTGAGCTCCTGTGTTTATGACATAAAAGAGCCTAACAACTCGAATAAACTCTCCAAGCAACATGAATAACCAGAATTAATTAACAAATCAGCACCAATAAACACACTCAAACAAATGAGAGCATGTGCGGATTAAACAACCACCCTACAAAAACAAATGCGGTCTAATGGGTCAGAGCACAAGTAGTTTTCACTAAAAGGCCTGAAGCTGAAACATAATGAAACCAAACAGAAAAAATGAACAGGCCCACCATTCACACACACTTGACAAAAAAGGGGTGGTGGGGTGGGAGGCTTGCTGCAGGCTATCTATATTCCATCTTCTAAAAGCAACAAAACAGCTGACTATGTAAGACGGTGACCTTGAACGAGTGCTGGTGCAATCTCTCTACCATTTCATCCTGCCTTATTTCACTCCAACTGCCAGCGCACTTCACCATCTATAGAAGTCAAACTGCGCTGGCTATCCTCCCAGCTAATTTTAGGCAGCGTGCTCCAGCCCTTCTAACCCCCCCGGCCCCCTCCGCCGTGTGTTTGGGTCCCACTCTCACTGGAGAAGCAGCAACAGCAGCCGGCGGAGATCACTATCATATCACATGGTGAGGTCCGAGTGAAGTGGAGAAGGACCCCCTTCAAAAGCTGGAGGGGTTTTCTAAAGTTCAGAGGCCATCAGGATTAAAGATATCGCTGTTCAGGTAGTCCTTCTTCTTAAGGGGTAATAAAGTGTGTCGCATGTTAAAAAATAAAACAAACTGTTAAGGAGGATGCAAGAATGATGAAAAATCATTGCAGAAACATCACTGATTTAAAGTCAATGGTTTTAGGTTTTCCTCCCCAATTCAAACTCAAGTAGCTGAGTTTATAATTACAACTATACTGCCTTCAGGGGAAGCCTATGTTGTGGTAGTTAAAGACTCAAAAGGAAATGGAAAGACTAAGGACCAACAACATGGGCATGAAAGAGCTGGAACGAAGAGTAACAGATGTCAGTATTCCGTTAACAGCTTCAAGCCCTTCAAGCTTCAACAGTGTTTACAGTGGCATTTACCACAAAAAGTCTTTAAGTGTTTCACAGAAGCAGCACAAAAGGGCCTCATTACTACAGCCAGACATGCACAAAAGTAAATACATAAATAAATAGAAGTCGCCTCTTTGAAATGTGGTGGGGATCAGATTCTGAAATTCATTTTCTGAACCGTGGAAGGAAAAAATAAAGAACAGAATCACATGCACTGCATACTTCATCACACAAATCATACACAGTGACACTGATCAGATACTATTTTTTGGGACTACATCAGAAGGAAATATGAAATCAGGTCAGAGCTTTTCCCTGAAAGGAGCACAGAATTTCTTGTAAGCAAATCAGCGGATCAATGTCTTGTTTAACCACAGCCTTAAAAATGAAAAACCTTTGTCAATGAAGGGGAATGATAAAAGGTTTTTAACTCCCATAAAAGTATGTAAGTCTCTAATTTATTGCATGTAAACATGCTTTATAGCAGTATGGAGCAGTAAGAAATATGCGGACTGCATCTGCATCAATACTATGGTCTGGAACAACAAGGGTCTCATAGTCTAATCTTGATCTCCAATTAAAAAAAAAAACAGTGTTTTACTGGTTTGGAGTTGGAATTTATGTTCAGAAGCATGTAGCTTCATCACGATGAAATATGTGTCAATTACTAAAATAACTTTCAAACATTGTAGCTATTTATACAAATTTATACGCATAAAATGTCATTTCTGACACAAGGGGAAACTGCAGCACATCTGCAAATATTTGCGTGACATCCAAAGAGTCGGCATTAGATTATGATGTGAAGATTGGAAGGAAATTTGCTGTCGGTTGTAATCACTAACCTACCA
>JBBPDB010000019.1:8054237-8067767 GCA_037974465.1 Brachypetersius altus
TTTTAAAGGGAAAGTAATCAAAATAATCGACCTGGAAAAATTCGATCGATTATAGGTTCTGAATGTCGATTTCAATTTTTTTCCATTAATCGCCCAGCCCTACGATATGGTCACTACTGCTGCCCCAAAGTGGGACCCCCATCTAGCTTCTGTATAAGAGCTGGATATAATGAGTTAGAACAGTTACATATAACAGTCAGATATTTTGTTTGTTTAAAACAATTATTCTCAGGAAATTTTTAATTGAATACAACACTACCAAAGATGGTGTGGAATTTTTAGAAGCCTGTGTTATGACTTAATTATCCCATGCTTTTATATGGACAAATACTGCCAATTTTGTACTTTATTTTAAATTACTATACATTGTTAGATTTTATTCTACATTTGTGTTTTTTTTATGTATTAATGTGAAGTTAATAACTAACTCGCTGGCTGTGTGTGCATTCAGGTGCTTAGTGGCTTCCTTGCCTGGGGCAAATGGTGAATTGCCTGGTTTCAGTCCATCAGCATATGGAACACACTACTTTAGTGGTTAAATGTTGTTTGGGAATTGTAGCAGCAGTGGATGCAGGCCACATTCAGTTAGAAACAAATTATCGTGGGAACCCAATTTAAATGCCTGGTCGACAGGCTTTGACATGTTATTTAAGTCAAAACTCACATCAATCACTGCTGCCAATACTACATTAAAATAAAATAGGACAGAAAACCAACTAGTGGTCTGATTATCGATCGTCTCCACTGAAATATGCACGTTATGACACAGGTGTGAGCAGGGAAATCGCCAGCTGCACAAAAAAAAACACAACACAAACACCCACACTCTTGCATTCCACATACCTGTAGTACCGTGACTGGAGGTACGTGGAGCAAACAGCTTTGGAGACATGACTGGCTGAGCCAAAATCTATGACTTTCACCCGGTACGGCTGCCGCACAGGGTCCACAAGCATGATGTTTTCAGGCTTGAGATCAGCATGGATCAAACCCATGGCTTTCAACTTCTTCAGTGCTGTAGCCACCTGTTGAAGAATGGGCCGTATGACCTTCAGAGGCAGTGGGCTGAATTTGTTCTGCTTGAGGAAGTCATACAGGTTCTGCTCAAGCATCTCAAACACAAGGCAGGTGTGGTTACGGTGCTGGAAGCACTCGAAAGCCCGCACTAGGTTATGCTCATCCGCGTTCTCTCCGCTGAGACGAGCCAGGATGCCCACCTCGATCTGACCCTGCCGTGCGTATGATGGGTGATTTTTCAGGATTTTTACAGCCACCACCTCACTGGTGCCTCGTTTCCAGCACTTGACCACCTGGCCAAAGGTACCACGGCCAAGGAAGTCCAACACCTCATAGGTATTCTTCATTGAACAGAGAACCTCGTGCTGCACCAGCTGGTAGTCGCCGTCTCCGCCGCCGGATCCGGTGCCTTGTTTTACGGGCCCGCCTCCTACCGCTGCTGGGACCGCCACCGGCGGGTTCCCCACGTTTGATTGCAACATTGCGGGTAACATTGAAAGGTCCTCCACTATCTGCATGGCGCTTCCCACGTTCTCCAGCTCCTCGCTCTTACGTTTCAGCCCGCATCGCTGGGAACTGTCCGCCAAGTTAAAATCACAGGTGTCTTCTCCCTTCTCCTCGTCTGTCCCTCCACCACCCTCTCTTCCTCCTCCCCCTCTACTTCCACTGTCCTCACCCCTGACCCCTCCAGCTGCCCCTGGAGCTCCACTGCTGCTTGTCCTCCCTTTTTCCGGGTCGTCCGACTCCTCTTCCTGCGACAGGACTCCTCCTTCCTGATGAGGCGCTGCTGCACCTTTCGGATGTCGTTGCACACCTTGTACAGCAACAGTCTGCACTGGAAAGTCCTGCCAGAGGTGCCTACCAGCCGCAAAGTTTCGCGTCTTGTATGTCGGTGCAAGTTTCGTCGGCTGTGCAAAGCCAAGGGTTCTACCATTCAAAAAAGTCAGTGGGAAGGCCCTGTCATGGTAAACACAGTTGTTGGGTTCAACTTTGAGTTTCTTCACGCTGCAAAAGGCACTTGTCTGAGTTTGATAAACATGTGGTGGGTAGACCAAAACTTGTGAGGCCATACCTGTCAAAAAAAACAAAAAAAACAAAACAAATATTAGTAACTACAGCATTTTTTGTTCTTACCAATAACAACAAGCAAAGGAAAATATTTAGCTTAGAAATGCAGAACACAACAAAACAAGCAAGCACAGCAGTTGCTTTGACTGATCATTCAAATTAACAAAACAATGTGCTTCTATGAAGGGCCCCAAATAACCTCTTCAACTGGTAACAACTAAAGTTTGAGGGCAAAGTTTAGCCATTTTGAAAATCAGCTGCACATGCAGTATTTTTTGAATTACACACCTGGGAAAAGTGCCCACCTAGCCTCCTGCAGAATCATAAAAGGATGTTGTTAAAAAAATAAATAAATAAATAAAATCCCACTCTCAAGTCCTGCCCAGGCAGACGTTTTAAAATTCTATGGTACAATTTCACTTTTTTTTAATACCCCTTTTGGTTTTAAACCTTGATCACAGCTCAATGTCAATGAGCATGTTTTCCAAGATCTAACGAGACCCTTTTGTCCTGCAGGAACATCTAGAAAAGCACCCCCACCCTACTGGATCATCACCAAAGTAATAATACAAAGAGAAGGGAACAAGACAGCAGGGTGCACAATTCACCTCATGCCTGTTCTCCTCAGGGAGGCCTGCCAATTTCCACTGCATTTGGCAGATATGCAAAGTTACGCTTCTGGCTTGTCTCATGTCGATGAAATGTTAAAACTTTCAGATGACAAATTAAAAGTTCCAAGTTCAAACTCTCCACTTCAAAAAAAATTACATTTTTTTTTTTTGCCCGTTTTAAACTGTGAAATTAGTAAATTTAATTAAGAAGTCTCTCTTGCTACAGGCCCTGAATATTTTTACTTTATTCACTTGCACTATTGAAATTGGTGCCAATACCAAGTGTAAAGGTTATCTACTAACACTCACATATGCTGGTCTGTGTTCTTGCTAAGGCTCAATGAGGAAAAACAAGTGCGTATGATGTCTTACACATACTTTTTAAGGCTACCCTGCAACATCATGTACAATGAAAACTATAAACATTTGAGTTCATACAAGAGACTTAGTAAAGTGGTTTACAATTTTTGGTTTCTATATTTCCCTGTAAATATACATTCCTTGGGTGAGTGTTTGTTTTTTAAATGACTTGTATTTAAACAATCTTGTTTTATACTGCAGTATATACACCACCAATTCAAGATGCAATAATAAGAGATTTCAAATGCAGTACTAGATTAAGAAAAGGTCAGAAAAAGAGTTTTGCTGATATTCAGGGCAGGCTTAGACTTGCATTATCTTGAAACTTTTGCCTGGCTTTCCTCAACAATAAGGCATGTGGTCTGATAACTAGTCTCTCCGTTATCCCTAACCTACTTTGAAGGGAGAGATTGCGTTACTTAAAACTGCAAACATGTCTATCCTTTCGAACCTATGGCCGACCAACACAACAATAATCCAGAACATGGTTTCAAAATAGGACAGGAACTGGTTATCACTACTGGATGATTTGGCACTAAAAGTGACTTGATGTCCTAGTCCACATGCAGGACTGCCCTAACTAGTATTTTAACAGACTTTTTACTAAATTCAATTGAGCACCAATTGACACATAAAACTGTAATTTCAACTAATTCAGTTTAAACTATACACAGTAGTGGAGGAAAATAAATGTTGTAGCCTCTCGTTCAAAAATAGCTTTCAAGAGCCATTAAACATTTAACATTAGAAATTCATTAAAACCATCAGTTTCAAAGCAAACCATTAATTCTCCGGTCTGTAGGGACTATATACACCAAGGTAAAACAGGCCATTTTCAATAGACTGTTCTCCTGAGGTCACAAACACCAATGCACATATTCGTCTACACAACCTACAACACTTTAGGTCTTTCCTAAAGTTATATACACCAGGCCTGAAGACACTAACAAAGACAGCCTGTTTAACTGTAAGGGATAAAGACAGGTTGGAAAAGTATGATGGGTCTTTTCAAACCAACTCCTAATTCAAACCTCCTTGTTCTCATCATGGGTTCCCTGACATTTTCAAAATCATTTAAAAAATCCTATTAAATCCATGGGAGACCCATTAAATCCCTGTAGGTCTACCTACAGTTTTTTAATCTATGAAGGTCCAGCCGCCGGAGCAGGAAAAGGAGTTAAACAATTTTCCATAACTTTCTCTGGCTGTAATATTACATTCAGTGGTTCAGGTAGTTATCTGGGCTATATTGACTTTCTCTGCTGAGTCCCGTTGAGCCCTTGTTTGGGAAATTTGCAAGCTTGCAGTCATAACTCATTTAATCATTAGGCTGTTTGATGAGATGGTGAGATGATGGATTCCTGCTTTAAATGAAACGGCCTAAAAGATGATGCCAACTGTCACCAGACAGCCTGCACTGATGGGAAAGCTGATCTTTCATGTTTGTTGGTCACATGATCTCACCATTACATCAAAATACTTAATAAGGAAATGAATGACTGCACCGTTTTATAAACCTCTGGGTTTGTTGCAGTCATACCCCCCCCAAACTAGGTGGGATTACCACTTTGTTTTCTAACACTGCTAGTATAAAATATTACAGAAAAAGCATGAAATTGCAAACTAAAGTGGATTGAGCCTGGATTAAAAGTGTTTTCACTTCCAACATTTCTGATTATGATTGTCAAAAATCAATACTCAAACTCCCCCAAAGATATGAAATGGCTGCCCACCCCAAACTCCCAAAATCGTTTTGTCCCCACACCTCCTTTAAATCGACAAACCAAAACCAGCCCAGTAACAAAAAAGATGATAAAAGTTTCCACATCCTAAATACAGAAAAAAACAAATGCAATGAATGAATCTAAGGAACAGAGATCATTTTGCATTTTCGGGTTTAGGCTCAGCAATCTATAACCAATCCATTAGTCATGAAAAGCCATTCTATGAACAGCACTCCAAAAACAGCCGCGTTCTCTCCATCTGAACGCTCAGAGATAAAGCCTCATATGTTTCAGCCCTTTCATTTAACTAAGCTCACTAAAGGGCAGCTGCAGAGTCTGCTATTATTACTGCATGACACGTAACCTGATATTGTTCATCTGAGAAAGCTACTCCTTCAGTGAGGTCAAAGCGACTCCCCGAAGTTCTTTTACCTGCCATGGTTAAAAAAGTGCGTGTGGACGACCTTTCACTCGACTTAATACTGAATCTAATAGGGAGGAAAAACAAACAGCACCTGCCAAGCAATCAAATGTTTCCATGATAAAGCTAACAAACAGAAGGCCAGCAAGTAGGCGGACTAGGTCACTAGGCATGGCCTGCTAAGAGTTGGGTGCATCACACCTGGGCCTGTTCCAGTGAAGAAAATCCTCTTCAAATGGATTTAGTCTAGTTCTGTCACTTCGTACTGCCTGATCTGACATCTTCTCAAACGCTCCACATTTTACCAGCACAGTTAAGTGACCCAGGTCAAAGTACAGTTAAGATGACATTGTAGATCAAGCACTAAAGCTCAACTCATGCATGAAACTGTGCAGCTTTCTAGGAACCTGCAACGTGAGCCTCTCAGAATTCACGCCTAATGATTTTTTTAAAGGAAAAATAAATGCTCTATTGCACTTCAAGGCAAAACACAGCAAAAGAGGATATTCGTGACTGTCCAGTAGGCCTGCCACGATAGTTATTACATAATTGCCTGAACATAATTATCTGAGCTGATTACAATCATCTGAGCTGATCACATTTATGCTTCACAGCTGGCAGCTTTCACAATCAAACATTTACGTCACAACAAAAAGAATGAAAACTCTTTTTTCATCCACCGGACAAAAAACTAAATAAATGTATTTAATGACATGTTGAAAGTTCTATGAAGAAAGTTCCAATTTCTGACTAGAGGTTGGCTGAAATCCACATATACATTTAATTATCTACGTCCTGCTTTACTAATACTGATACTCTTATTGACACTACCCGATACAATTTGGTGCAAAAACGAGGCAATACATGACAAATGGGAAAAGAGTCAATAGCTGTTTAATTTTGGAGTCAGAATTCCTGAAGAAATATTGAGATGGGCCTGCCGTGCATGCATTCTAATACAGTGGCCATATGAAGCTTTGTGGATGTATGATGTATTAATGAGCATCCTTTAAATGTGGCCTAAAATTTAATGGTAGTGGACTGAACAGGAAAAGAGTGCAGGGCTTGGATGAGGGGATGGAATGTTTTGATATATACGTTGCCTGGGTGCACACTACGGCTCCTACTCATTTCAATGGGCAGGTCCATAATAATTTCCTGCGTTTCTTGCATATGTAACGAGGGAGAAGCGATTGCTTCCCTAATTCTGAATAACGGTGAACATGATAAAAGTGAAAGCCTGGTAGAGCAAAGTCAAGCAACTGGTACTGGAGCGATAAAAAAACTGAAACTAAACCTGTTCTGTCATGTTTGGAAAAGTTCAACAGTTGTAACTAAGCTATTCATACTTATTTAACAGGCAAACAAGCCACATGCCAAGGCCCATTTCTTCCGACTGATGCTAAAACGAGGCTTGAGCGCAAAACTGAGTGACTGATGTAAGATCAATAGCTGAAATTGTGTCCTGTAGCGCGTGTAGTTCATCGCTGAGCCACCATCATGCATAGTTTTCTAAACTACTTTCTCTCCAGTCCTGATTTTTCCTCATTTTGCATCAGTGCCACCCATCAGTGGGTACTAAGTAAATAACCAGAATGTGCTTATGTCACCATTTACTACAAATGATATATAAACACACTGTATTGGTGTTATAAGGACCAGCTCTATTCTGATTGGTCCTCGATATGCACAGAGATGGCAGTGGTCTGTAATGTTTGTTTATCTGAGCTCAAACTCATTCCGCCAACAGCCAGGAAGCAAGATAATCAGGCAATTGAAAAAAAAGTAAAAGACAAATTGTGATTATTTATATGGCTATTAATCAGATTTAATTTCATTAATGTGACAGGCCTACTTCTCAGCCATTGCTCTTACATTTTCATCACGATTTCTGACATTTTCTAATATTTCAATGATCCATATTAGTCTCTCAATGTTAGAAATAGTTTGTTATTGTCAGTATTTGCCCGTGTCATGATATGCCTTTGCCTTTAATGCCAAATCATTATGCTGAAAAACCAGAACAATCCCGGAAGCACACACACGCACAGCTGCTTTTTACATTAAAAGTAAAGGTCTTCCTGACATGGCCTGTGGTTTCTCAGATAAGAAAGAAATGTTTAAGATAAAGGAAATGTCCTGTGGGAACGGTGTTAAAAGTGTAAGACACGTAGCAATTAGATAAGCTTCTGTGTGGCCCAAAAGGTATAACAGAATCCTCTAGAACTTCCTTTTTACAAATGATTTGCTTTAAACCCTCAGATTACAATGGGATGTAGAGTTATGAATATATATTTTTAGAAAGGCTACATGTTCTGTTTTCCCTTCGGCACATCGGCGAACTTGCAGATAAAAGTTGGCTTTCAAAGCGATTGGCAACGTTAACATTTCAAGACTCGTTTTTCTTCAAGTCACAGAATTCACTGCATTTTAGTGTGTTTATCACACATGAAGTATGAGGGGGATGAACTATTTCGTCTCAGCTGAGCCAGGCAAGGATGAACATCACATGCTCATTTAGTTTGTCTTGTGAGTTTTGGGCACGAGTGAGTAAGTCTAAAGTGAATCATCTTAATTGTCACGATAAAGCAGCGCAAACAGAGGAGCTTCTATGTCAACAGAACAGTGGATCAGGCTCACGCGACACCAGTAAACCAGTCTGAAAGAATGTGCACTAGACTTTACTGGAAAAGCATCACAAACGCCTACGGATACAAAGACTAATGGGCAAACAGAATCTGCTCTAGTCCAAAGTAATGGTTTGTCCTCTTTTAAAAGCAATGAACGATCTAGGTCAGCGATTAGAACCTGGAGGCACATCAAAATGTTGGAGACAGCAAATCTGGTGGCTTACGGTGTATTTATATACACACACTTCACATGTACCTGATGGCATCAGCACAAAGTAACCAAACTGGTATCATATCCAAATCCACAAAACCAACCAAGATGAAAAGCAAACGGGCTCGCCTATACCACTTGCCATTCTCTCGCCACTCGCCCTTCCCAAATCCTTTCAATCCTCACGGTTAAACTGGCACTGTTAGGGTACAAAACAGGATATTCCTTCCTTACATAAGAGGTCAAAAAGAGAGTTTTGAAGCTCTGGGGGATATTAACACTTACAGCTATGATGCAAACATGCAAGTGCCAAAAAACAAAGGCTAAATAACAGTAAAGCCAACCGCAGAATAGAGCTTACTTTGTTTTAGCAACATGTGTTTCTGTTTCGCTACAAGGGGTGGGGCTGAACTTCAGCCTGTGAGGCAACATGAAGGACCGTAAACCACCACCACCGTCGCCGCCGCCAACAAAGTGAACAGAAAGCAAGCAAAAGAATGCACAGCCATAAAGCAAGAACAGTCTTGAAACTGGCGGGTTTTGGTATGCACACGAATACAGGAGCACAGAGCTTCCGACACGTTTCTGAAAGGAGAAACCACTACTGACGACACTCAGAAATGACTAACACATCCAGACCCTGTGGTCTTAAAACAGTTAACTACGCTTCAGCAAAACACGTCCTGCAGTCAGTCACAACTATTTTGATCCACACGCCTGTGTGCTCGCTTCTGCTAAAATAGCACATGTGCAATCGTGTGACTCCAGCTGAACTTCCCCCCTCAGTGAATAAGCCTATTCTTCAGAACAAGTACAGCTCTACAGTGATGTGTGTGAGAGAGTGTGGGGGGTTAACTGCATTTAAAATCTGGGCTCGGAGAGTAAACACAAAGTTCCAGAAACATAATGTCAGCAGGAAGTTAATAGTTAATCCCGACTTCCTTTTTAATTATCGGAGATGTTTTCCCTTGTCCAACATAATAGTTTATCCATTAGAAATAAATCCAGAATATCCACCATATTCTGAAAGTAATATATACACACACACACACACACACACATATATATTGGTATCACAGACACTGATTTTTTATTTTAGTGATACTGATAAAATACTAAACTACAATGAATGGCATTGTCAAGGTGCTTCAGACTGTTCAGAGCAGTACAAATATATAAAGTCTCAAATTAAATGTAATTAAGTGATTTCATCTGGTATCTTTTCACTTTGGAGCAAAGAAAACAAAACCAGCTACTAGTTTTCATAACTTTATTGGAGCTCATTGTAAGAGTACTCACAAATCAAACTTTATCAACATAAGCTTAAAATGTCTTAAACGGAGACCAACATCAGTTATGTATTTGAAAAACATTGCAATACTGAACTATAATCAGTACTAACCAGCAGAAACAAGTACTTCTGTTTAATCTTGTGAGCTCCACCTTATTTTACCTCAAAGGGGCCTAAAACTTGCCATTTGTCATGTTATGTAATATCCAATGACAAAGCACTGCATCCCTCAGCCTCATGTGTGACGGATTTCACAATTGTGTTCCCTTTTCGTGCTTTCACCCATCAATGTTCCCTCACTACAGTACCCAACGTGCATTACACAAATATCCAACCACTGGGTGCAGCCCCAAGGGTGATTAAGAAATTCTGACTAACGTATTGTTAACCACCAACCTTACATTTATAGCAAAAAAAATGTAACACCCTGTCCCCAAAATGCAAACAAAGCACTTGTAGTTTTTCCAAAGTTCAAGAGACATCATCAGAAGGGGGGTTTCCTAGTCTTTAAAATGGAAAAGCTCACTCAGTGGCCACTGCAGGAGGCTTGAATAAAACCGGTGCGATGTTCATTTTGACCAGATTGTCTGGTCAAGAGGAGAGAATGGGTTCCCTTTTCGAGTTTTAAGTTCCTCTCAGAGCTTCTACCTCACACTCTCAGGGACTTTCTCCAGACACTGAGCAAAGTCCCTCAGATTGCTCAAGAGGGCCTGGAGCTGAATTAATGTTGAGTGGTTTGGGGACTGTTGTAATGCTAAAGAAATAACACTTTGGACAAAAAGTTTCTGTGAAGTGACCTTTAATCCTGCAGTCTGTGTGGACTATACCATGTTGTGAGGTTATTAAGAACTTAAGGGATTTCTGAGTTTTACTTCTTTATTTGGGGGTTGCTCTCAGAGTCGTCCCACCTTAAATAATGCAACAGTTCCACAGGTAAGGTGGAACGAAAAATTGGAATAAGAAACCAGTCTCATCTAACATTACACACTAAATGGACAAAAGTGTTTTCCACTTTGGGCCAGGCCACTTTCTTCCAGAGAAGAACAATCTTAATGCTTCAATAGACCAAGACAGTTTAGACAATGTCATGCTTCCAACAGTTTGGGGAAGAACCTTTTCTATTCCAGCAGGACTGTGCCACAGTGCACAAAGCAAGATCCATAAAAACATGGTTGGGTGAGTTCAGTGTGGAAGAACTCAACTGGCCACGCAGAGCCCTGACCTCAACACCATCCAATGCCTTTGGGATGAACTGGAATGGAGATTGCGAGCCAGGCCTTCTCACCCAACATCAGTGCCTGATCTCTGAGGAGTGGAAGCTGTTACAGCTGCACAGGTGTGACCAACTCCATAATAAAGTCTATGTATTTGAATGCAATGTCATAAAAGTCCCTGTTGGTGCAACAGTCAGACGTCCCATTATAGCATCTTTGCAGGCTTGCTCTTCAGAACTTGTCATTCCACCTTAAATGGTGCAACAGTTCCATACCAGTGCTTGACCATTTAAAGTGGAAGGGAGAATGAGAATAAGAAGCCAGTCTCTAACACATTAGGTCCTTTACAGGCTCTGGAAAGACTAGAACAGCAGAGGAAGACAAGAATGCACTGTATATTTATACGGTTTCTGACTTTCAAGCTCCCAACTAATAACTTGCAGCTTCCAGTAAGAAGTTGGTGCTCACTGGCAGCTGCTCACCACTCTGGAGGAGTCTTGTGTCATGGGCAAAGAAACAAAAACAGCTCACCCTCAACACTCACCTCACAAGTAACCCGGTCAGTCAGCAAATCTAACTGACCATTTAAGAAAGTGCACAATGGCCTGAAACAGCACAAGGAAGCAAAGCAGCAGCTGAAAGAGCAGCAACATCTGTCAAAGTTAAGTCACCTATTAAAAACAAAAATCAACCTTCTCCAAATGAGCCCAGGTGGACTCCAGAAACAGAAGCAGCTTTCTTAATGACTTAATTGATCTTGTTGCTAATTAAAATCTTTTCTTTGAGCAGAGATTACTTTGAGCAATACTCACCTGTCCAATTCAGTTACTGTGATTGCGAGCAAAAAGTGCCGTTTTATATTGAAACCCATTCGTTAGGGTTACTTTACGGACATCACTAGGTGTGCACAGGCTGAATACGAGGAGACGTTTCTCCATGGGCCACGGTGCAACATTTAAAATCCAAGTTATGACAGAAATTATATACTAAAACGTTACAACAATGTAACTAAGTGTTAATGGAATGTAAACATTGCAGGATTAGATATTTCACTGTAAGCGTGCTACTGCACAAAAGATAGCTCTAAATCAGCCATGGGACGATCACTTGATCAAGTCTGCATTCTTTTTAAGAGAATCTTATACACTGCATGGATAAAAGTATTAGGACGCCTAACCATTATACCAACGGGGAGTTAAATGACACTGCATTCAAACATCTGACATATTTGAGTTATGGACACTCTGTAAATGTGATATTGCACGAAAGGCAGCCTTCCCAGATCCTGGGACCACCGCTTGATTTTATACAAAATCTGGACAAAAGTACTGGGACGCCTGACCATGCCATCAACAGGGACTTTAATGACATCACAAACATAGACTTTGACAACTACATCAGCTCACATATTTAACATGACAAGAGTACGAAGGAAAGTAGATCACACCATTTGGAGAAGCATTTGTGAAGAACGAGCAGAAAAAGCTGAAAGAGCAGCAACATCTCGTGTGTAGCATGCTGGGCACCAAATCAGCCCCCAAAAAGTCAAGTTTACTCGTTAGAAAGAGCACAAACACGGACTAGAGACGAAGCTGAAGGGCCTCACCTTCACAGAGAGTCAGGGCTGATAGGATCCGATTCCTCTCCGAACATTTTACACACTTCTAACGCAGCTGGTGCCGTGGAGACCTGCCTGCACTGAGGCCATCTTGTCCTGGAGAGGAGACGACTCTCTCGACAACACAGCCACCTCCTCGTCCTCACACATCCTAAACTCACGCACACAGGCTCTTAGAAGGGTTCACACCGTGTCCTGAACATTGTAAAGAGGCCACACTGCTGACTGGTACGGCTGGCTGGGCTTTGGAGCCCATTTCTCACACAGGAACCTCTCCACTCGTCCTCATCCCTGTCTCTCCCTCCACTCTCTCAGACTAGGGAGGACTGTTTGGGGCTTATGACATGGAGCCAGGCCTGAGTACTCCAACCCAGAGAAGATAGATGATCACACTTTCTTGGGAGGGGTAGGGTGCACTCCAACACACATACACACACACACACACCCGAGCCCTACCTAGGATGTCTAGATCATTTGAGCCTCCACGTGGCCACTTCTTATTGATCTTGTTAGACCAAGAATAAATGACCACGCTTTGGAGGGGGTACCATCCAATACACATACACGTGCCCTACCTAGGTTGCCTATATAATCACTGGCCTCCACATGGTTCCCTCTTATTGATCTCGTAGCTTATTACTGTCTTTTTGTTGCATGTATTTATTTTTTACAACAGTGGAACGGAGACTACACGCCAAGCCTTCTCGTCCAACATTAGTATAGAGAAAAACTCCAAATTCTTGTGGAAAGCCTTCCAAGAAGAGAGGAAGCTGTAACAGCTGCAAAGAGGTCCTACTCCAAATTAAAATCTACTTATTGAATGCAACGCTATTAAAGTCCCTGTCGGTGTAAAGGCCAGGTGTCCCAATATTTTTGTTCATATACTGTGTATTTGACTTTCTTATAGTCAAAGAGTTACAGAGTTACAAGAGTTCTTATAGTTACAGAAATCATACTTTAAAGCACACAGTCTGGCCAATATCTCTATAAAAAGCACTGCATGAAACTGGATGGTGTTTTTCCGAGCACTGTGGAGAAACTCGGTGAGTTTTCCCTTTAGTGGAGTATGTAATGAGAAGCTCTGGGATTGATTAAATTGGTCTGTTTTTTTCTGCGCATCACCCTCACAATCTACTGCCCTCTGCTGTTAGAGAAGAACAAAAATATTTTCTTCTTCAAGCAGCACTTTCGCCAGTGATGATAAATAGAAGAACAGGCCAAGAATTGGATACAAGAGTCTGTGGGGTCCACAGATCTCGCTAATATACATATTTATACATATATATACCTCAGTGGTGCCACCTGGGAGTCAAACCCACAGCCTCCCTAACCCCCCCCCCTCTCTCACACACACTTTCTCTCTCT
>JBBPDB010000019.1:8067867-8089720 GCA_037974465.1 Brachypetersius altus
GCTCAGGGACCCAGTGGTGGTGCTGAAGGTAGGATTCGAACCCATGGCCTCTTGGTCTGGAGGCAAGTTTCCTACCCGCTGAGCTACCACCACCTTGAGGTGGAATCAGTTGTTCAACTTAAATGCACACCGCCTTAAACATTTGTACATGCCCACACGCCTATACCTGCCTTACACAGAATCAAGTTCACTACAATAATGTTTGAACCATCTCCTACAATTTCAACGTGACTTCCTGGAGACACATGCGGACACTGGTAGGCCATACTGGCACATGTTGGCCCAAACATTGTTCCCAGTACCATTGCTTTCAGAGATCTGTCAGATGAAACACAAACCAAGCGCTCTGGCGATGGATGGTGTCCACAGGTGTCAAGATTTATACGTTTTAAGGTGAGCACTCATGACTGGCTGAGTCTGTGCCTACCTAGCAGTAGGTACAGAAGCCTCAAGCTAAAGTATTCTGGCTCACAAAATAGAAGTTCTCCGAAACTAACCTGAGCGAGAGTGAAAAGTACAGTTCCCCTTCCTGGAGGGGAATTTCTTAGTCCCTCCAGTGTTTTTCAGCAGAGGAAATACATCTTCTGCACTTCTCTGGAACCCTTTCAGCCCAGAATAAACTGCTGAACTAAATAAATAACAGCAAAGCAGTTCAGGTGCTGATACCACCATGCACCACACAAATAAGGAACTAATACACTTACACAACAGGGACTTTAACGACATGTCACTCAAATACATAGACTTTAATATGGAGTCCCCCCATTTGCAGCTATAACAGCTTCCACAAAATTCTGGAGTTTCTGTGGGATTTTGTACCCATTCATTCTGTACAGCATTTATGAGGTCAGACACTGAGGTTTCACGAGAAGGTCTGGCTCACATTCTCCGTTCCAGTTCATCCCAGGTTGGATGGGTTTGAGGTCAGGGTTCTATGGGACAGTGAAGTTCTTCTACACCAAACTCATCCAACCATGTCATTATGGAGCTTGCTTTGTCCACTGAGTCACAGTCGTGCAGGGATAGAAAAGGTTCTTCCCCAAATTGTGCTCACAAAGGTGGAAGCCCAGTGTTGCCTAAAATGTCTTGGTTTGCTGAAGCATCAAGATTGTTCTTCACTGGAAGTAAGGGGCCTAGCCCAAACCCTGAAAAACAGGTGTGTCACAATGCTTTTGTCCTTATAGAGTGAACTGTGAATTCCCTTTATTCACAAATGCAAAACTATCATAATGAAAATACTCAGAAAAAACCTCTCTGCTCTCACTAATAGTTTCTATACAAAGAAATCAACCAACTGAAGAAAAATAGATGAAAAAAAAAACATGTCTTCATATACACAAACAAACAAAACCAAATATTAAATGAACATCAAAGAGTGACTGTACCATTTTTATTGAAACATTTGGTACAACTATATACATATTTGCATATACAGAATTGTACAAGTACACATAAATTATTAATTGAACGTACAAGAGGTAACCTATCTCTATATAGTCTATATATTTCAAATGTGTATTTACAGCAAAAGGGCAAGTCGATTGTTTGAGGATAAATAGTGTTCATTAGAGGATAAATAGTGCTTCAGTTCCTTAAGAAAAATAAAATGAAAGGCTTTCTTTTTAAATTTATACATTTATGATCGAAGAACTTTACTTGAAATAGAAACCGATTAATGAGAAAATCCCTCTTGGTGCCATCGAAGTCTTTAGAAGTTAATTAAAGTAATTAAAGTACTTGAAGAAGTGCTGTGTTCGAGAAGAGTAGATGTCATTTTCGCGACTGTTTCTTTAATGGCTGTGCCTGCGTGGCTCGTTGCCATGGTCACGGATGTACACAGCGCAGCGTGCCGTGGCTCCTGCAGTTTCGAGGAGACTTTTTAAGTGGTTTGTTTTAAAGTGTACTGTTTAAACTCCTTAAGAATGTCAGCCCAGAGATCAGGAGTACGGTCACTGCGGGTCTCCACGGTGCTGCAGGCCTGTGCTGACCAGTTGGCAGTGCTGGCTCACATCATACCAGACTCTTACAAGAGCCCCCCGGGGGGCGACACGGTTAGTGGGTAGATGTAACAGAATGTAGACTTTAGAATGTAGATCTTTATTGTCGTTGCAATCCACAAGAATGCACAGGGCACCGAGATCAGGTTCGCAGCTCTGTAGATGCTTATCTCTGTTAAATGTACGAATAAAGTGTGATGAAGTGGAGAATGTATCAAGTGTACCAAAATAGATCAGTAAATAAATACATGACTAAGAAATAACAGCATGGATGTAATAAACAAACGGACAAATAACTAGAACTTACAATATAGGTGTCAGTATGTGGATACTATAGAAGGAACCTGCCGCAAAAAATTATGTTACTGCTAAAACAGCACACCTGATCTCCCATGGCGAGCAGGTGGTGGAGGCTGGAATTGAGGCGGTATTGGAACAGCACAGGGCCGCCCAGCAGCACCTGAAGGCTGCCCATGAGGGTCAGGCAGAAGGGGCTGAGCTGACTGAGGCCATTCAGGAGCTCCACAAGTCCAGCAGAGAGCTGAACCTCACCCTGCAAGAAACCCCACCGTCCAGGAAGAACCTGGCCAAGGTGCAGAGAGACAGGTACACTGACAGATTTATTTTTACACATACAGAAACATGTTTCAAAATGTTTTAATCCAAAAAATCTTTATTATTATTATTATTTTGTATTATTTGCAACAAAGTAGAAAGTTACAGGGGCAGAATGCAACAAAATGACACACATACATGACATAAAACAGAGACACTAACACAACATTAACAACAGTTGCATAGGCCAGAAAGTACTGCATACATGTTGACAGAATGAGGTAAAAGACAGACATATTTGACGAAAATAAATGAGGGCCATATGAGTGACAATGCCCACAAGTGTTTGTGAGTGAATGTATGGTCCAGGGAGACGGAAGCTGGATCAAATGGAAGGCGGTGTCTCTTTTTTTAATGTATAATAATAAAAATAATCATAATAATAATGATAAACATAATAATAATAATGATGATTGAGGTGACCCTGAAGCCACGAATACCAGCTGCAGCACAGCTCCAACCAACACCAGTCCCACCCGACAACTAGACAGAACTGGGCCGTCCAAGCCATCCCAGAGGCTCAGGTAGGATAGAAATAGGTAATGTAGAGAAGGCCAAGAGAAAACGCTGCCATCCCACTTCCTATGATATATGGCTATGTATTAACAGATATGAGGGTGTGAAGCTAAGACTGGATCTCAGGCACAGAGGGTCAGGTCATGTCTGTAAGTAGGTAAGTTGAGACTGGGGAGGGTGTATCTTGAGTGTTGTTTATGTTAGGAGTAGATGTATTGTCCAATGAAATATAATCTGTTAACAGGTTTTCTCCAATGGATAATGTGTACAGAGTTCCTTGATTTCCAGTTCATGAGGATTGTTTGCTTGGCGATAGTGCTGCTAACAGAGTTTTATTATTTGTGGTGCTGAGCTCGGTTGTATATATCTTCTAGTACACATAGGGAAGGGGTTGCTGGGATGTGACCACCAAAGATGGTAGTGAGTGATTCTGTGCCAGACAGTGTGAATGTATGTGTCTGGCCTGTTTTGCATGCGTTGAGAACACATGTCAGTGCCAACACCTATTTTAGACAGTTTCTGTGCAGTGTGCTGACTGGCTTCTTGGTTTTTGATTTGATTCATTGATCATCTTGATGAAAAGTGGAGCCAAAATGAAACAATATTGTTTCATTTAGAACTCAGCAGGGAAGCCATCTGGACCTGGTGCTTTATTGATGGGTTTGTCTCAAGTAATGGGTGATTCTAGTTTATGCCTTAATGTGTGTATTGGTCAGACATTAAAACCAGCTCCCCCTAGTGCCAGTATATGTATATTGGAGTTTTTGATGCACAAAAAGTGACCCTTAAGTCTGTCTTATTGTCTTAGTTCATAACCGATTCATATTTTTCTAGCGCTACTGCATATAAACCAATTAAAATAACTTTTTCAATGAAAACCTCATTTAAATGATTTTTCAGTAGTGTACGAGCCATTAGAGTCCCACTGCAGGTTTGTGTGGAAAATAAGGAAAGGTGGTGGCAATCAACCGATCACAGTATTGAGTAACAGCCAGCAAATTAATTTCAATATCATCGATTTAACCTAAATTTCAGTAGATCACATTAAACAAACAGTGTTCATATCATTGATGTAATATTCCAATGAGACTTTTAACTGAGATGTAAAGGATTTATGGATTTTATCATTATCATTAATATTAATTTGTCCATGTACATTTGAACCTCATTAACCTCGTGTCTGCAGAAGTGTGGTCCTCCAGGCCACAGGATTTGAGCTTAGATGGAACCACAGATTGTTTTACGAGAGCCAGAAGGTAATGGACTTGCCATCTTCCTCCCTTAAGGGAAGGTTATCATTGGGCCACTTCAGTGACTTCACTTCTAACTCAGACAGTCTCAGACAAGCTCAAGCTAGCCGGCCACCACTAGCCAGCCTCTTACTGGCCAACATGCGGTCCCTGGAAAACAATCTGGATGAACTACAAGTCAGGATCAAAACATAGCAGGAAATAGAGAGTGTGTGGCACTCTTATTTTCACAGAGACCTGGCTTTCAGACAAAGTCCAAGAAAGCCATTCAGCTACAGACTCACTCCGTACACGAGGAAGAAGAGGAGGCCTCATCAGCTACCGTAATCCAGGAGCTTGATGTGGAGAGGGTGAGCAGCTTTAACTACCTGGGCATCCACATGAGTGAGGACCTCACCTGGACACTTAACACCCACACAGCTGGTCAAGAAGGCTCAACAGCGACTGTAAAGGTTAGCATGTCAGCCAAGATCCTTAGCAACTTCTATAGCTGCATTGTGGAGAGCACACTAATCAACTCCATCACTGCATGGTACTATTGCTATGGACCGCAAACGCCTGCAGAGAGTGATAACAACTGCAGAGAAAATCATCAGGACTCTGATGCCCTCTCTGCAGAGCATCTACTACCATCCATAGGAGAGCTGCCTCCATCCTCAAAGAACCCACACCCCCCCAACATGGACTGTTCACACTCCTGCCTTCAGGACGAAAGTGCAGAAGTGTAAAATCTCCCGACTAAACAACTCTTTCTTCCCCCTGCCATTAGACTCCTTAACAGCTGACAGCTAATTATGCAGATTAAGCTCCTTGCGCATCCCCTTCATCTACCTCATACTGTAATTTTTGCTCCTTTGCATATTTCCACGTCACATTTATTTTATTTCTTATTGTATTCTATTTTATTTATTTAAAAACTAAATTGCCTTAACTAACCTCAGCATTTGTGTGTGGACATCAAAGAAAGAATTTCATTGCACAAAGATATTTAATTTCTAGTGTACGCATGACAATAAATGTTTTGAATTTTTAGGCTAAGATGATTTAGGAATCCGAAAGATACATCTAGAAAATCTAGCAGTCATGCAGATCAAGCCTCATGGCTCGCATGTTTAAGCCGTCTTCAGAAACATGAGGTCATGGGCTCAAACCTAAGCCTTAAGTTTTAGGTTTTGCATGTCACACTTTATCTGAAAGGCAAATATCCAAAAAATTACCTGAGCCTCTGGCATAGCTCTGTAGCACTCTGTTTACACAGCAGTCTCAAAAACAAAGTTGTTGGAGTCTTTAAGTTGTTTTCTTTATACCTTGCACGTCACATTCATGGCAAGGTAAATGTCCAAAGAAAAGCATGCTAGCTGGGAGCTCCTGTGGCTCAGTGGTAAGAGCCTCGTCACTAAAACCAGGAAGTTGCAGCTTCTAATCAGAGCCTTTAACTTTATGTCTTGCACACCACACTTCATCTGAAAGTCATATATCCTAAATAAGTTAGCCAACTTGTCAAGCCCAGTAGCTCACTGGCTTTAAATGTGGTCTCAATATTAGATGGTTGTAGGCTCTAATCAGTTTTTTACTTTTAATGTCTTGAATGTCAAATGCCCAAAAATAAATGGAGCACCTGGCCTTGCTCTGCAGTGCAGCGGTTTAAACCACGGGCTCAAGTCTACAGGATTGTGGGGTCGACTCTTGAGTTTACTTTATATATTGCAATTCACATTCATGTCAAGTGAAAAGTAAAAAAAAAAAAAAAGGCATGTTAGCCAGTGAGCTCCTGTGGCTCAACGGTAAGCGCTTTGCTGCCTAGACAAGGCAGTTGTGGGTTCTAATCAGAGCCTTTAGCTTTATGTCTTAAACATCAGACCTCATCTGAAAGTCAGTTTTATTTGGAAAGTTTGTTGCTTTTTTGTGCTCGCGGTTGCTCGCAGCATGCAGCTCAAAGTCTTGGCTGGTTTTTGCTGGGTCAGGCGTGCCCTTATTGCACTTTTGTTAATGTAGCAGTATTTTAAAAATAAAAGTGCACAATACACTACTTTTGAATTCATTTTGCACATAACAATGAGATTAATAGGGATTAATAGCAGAAAACAAAACAAAAAAAAACCCCATTGCTCAGCATGTAATTGTTTATATGTATATAAAAAAAGACCCTCAGAGGAGGCAGAGGAATAGGTTAGCCACAGTTCTCTTCTCAATGTTTTATTTACTATTATGACCATCGGTTTTCTTTCTTTCTCTCCCACTTTTTTTTTTTTTTTTTAATAACCACTGAAATTGTTAGCATAATGCCCTACTAACACAGCTTGATCAAACTTTGTTTCCATGGTAGAAAACACCTTTACTGGTAAGTCAGGAATCTTCTGATTAAACAAAACCAATTAATCCTGTTTGTAGACACTTTGTGGACCAGGTCATTGTGGATGCGTTGGCTGAGCTGAAGGAGAAAAACACTTTTCACAGCCTGTTACAGGCGGTGGAGCAGGAGAAGAAAAGGAAGGCCCATCTGCAGGACATAATCATCAGGTCTAGACATGAAATAAGTTATATACGGTACAACCCTACTGTATTATTAAGCTATGCTGCAATGCATTACATGTTCATAAACACGGAACTCATGTGCTGCAGAGAAGAGGAGACTCGCCTCAGGACTAAAGCACTGCAGAGACAGTTGGTTGATGTGCGCAAGGAAAAAACGATGACGCTTCAGGTAATTAGTAATTACAGATTACATGTATAATAATGTATAATATAAGAATGCACCAACCGTCTTTAGATGTTTGGTGGCATCTGAAGGAAACCAACCTTGGCATGTCATCATGAGTATCTTTGAGAAACTTTAGGTAAAAATTTAAGCTAAAGCAACGCACATTGAAAGTAACAGTGCAAAACAACGTTGGAATGATAAATGTGCTGGAGTCAGATATACAAATATCTTGAGCCCAAAGTCAAATTCTTGTTGTACAATCCACACATTGCTTATCTGTTTTGTTGAAAAATCCTAATTGTCAATCGATTTTTCCAATGCTTTAACAAGCCAAATATTCCAAAACTCATCATGCAAGTTCTTTCAGATCTATATGGTGAAACTGATCTGTATGTCTCCCTCTAGGTTCGTGATGAAATGACAGCACACTTAAAGGATCAACTACAGGAAGTCAAAGTGAAGACCAACCTGGAAAAGAAGTATGTGAAGAACAGGACCGAGCTATTGACCTACCAGGGTCAGAAACTTAACACCCAGACGGAGAAGCAGCTGGATGATGACAAAAGGGTGCATGTTTTGAGTGTTGACTGTCATTTTTCCTATAAAACATTGTTGTTGATCCGATTCCCCTGGGCATGCTTGTTAAAAGTGAAATGTCCCATTAGTTGTTACAGGAGAAGATGGATGAGGAGATGAGGGTTCACATAGAGATGGAATCTTTCCTTAAAGATCATCAAACAGTGAGTGTTGTATTGGGTTCGATATTACTCTTTTTCTAAATATCTGGGTGTTTTTTGTTTGTTTACCTGAGGGGATCCCCAACTCACACTGACCTATCTGGAATGAGAGCATATTCATGATACGATGATAATAATAAAATACTAAAGAGGGTGTATCCACTAAATGGAAAACATGGATCATACTTAACAAAAAACATTAACAACTAATCTCTGTTCTGCTATTGTTTGTGCTCCAAGAGTTCGGGGGAAAAGCTGGAATACTGGATGGAGCGCTATGACAAGGATATGGAGAACAAGCAGCAAGAACTTAACATCTTAAAAATCAACAAGACAAACAATCTGGCACAGTTACAGGTCCTAGCTAAAAAGGTTAGCTTGGCAATTCAGTGTGCATTTATTTAAATCTCCCCAAGAGGTTTGATATATCAGACTATTCAATACCTTTCACTGATGGGTTTCAGTACAGGCAGAGTGAGCAAGTCATTATTGAGGACCGTCTGGAGAAGGAGAACCTGTGCAAGCAGTTGGAGGAGGAGGAGCTGGAGAGAAACGCAGCCACTAAGGTGAACTGTTGACTTTTCCTCTCTGAACCTGTTCGTCTATTTTAATGGAGATTCTAAAAACAAGGACTGATCATGTTACAGGCATTAACACGTCTCAGGTATGGGAGCCTTGCCCAGGAGCCTGAACGTTCTTCTGGAATAACTTTTTTTTTTCCTCCACTACAGATTCAGTCATGGTGGAGGGGAACTCTGGTTAGGAAAGGCCTTACCTCCATCAAGAAGGGCAAGAAATCCAAGGCGAAAGACAGTAAAAAAGGAAAAGGAAAAAGGAAGAATTGATATGTAACCTTAAAGCAAGCAGCGGCAAAAGAAGAGAGGATTCTCTCGCACCATGGCCGAAATGGGAACTTTATTCATTCATTTTTATAATAAATCGAAATGTTCATACCAGAAAATATTTTAATATTTACCTAAATTTATAACATAACAGAAAACGTCTGGATGGGACAATGAGGAAAAGAAAAAATAAAAGAACAGAAACCTCCCCACAAAAAATAGCAAGGTTGGGGTAAAAATCCACGCTTGTGTGAACGTGAAGTACGTAGTGGGTCCTCTTATGTGGGCAGCAGTACATACTTGTAAACGTATGGAATGTATTAATTTACTGTACAGACACGCAGGAGAAATTCCTGCAGAAGGGTCAACATAATTTCTGCTGGGGAATACCCTAGTCAAAATAAAAGAGAAAAAAAATGATAAAAAATGCAAAAACATTTAAATTTAAAATCACTTTTAACTTCCCTTTTTAAAATGCAACTCTTTAAAAAAGCAAGTTAAAATATAAAATATGTTTTTGTATGCACATCTTTCAAAGCTCTTTTTTATATATATATATGTTTTTCCTTTATAAGAAATGTGGGCAAGCACTGATCTGACCTAAATGCCATGTTATTCACTGGGTGAGTGAAAACTACAGTGCCTGCTCGCCCACCTATAAGAATATTCACTTAAAGACCAGCCAAAATAACCATCACCAAGGACATTTTTTACATTCTACACTTATTAAAGCACCAAGCACCCCAGTAAACCTGCCGCGGTGCGTCTATACTCATGCTGTTGACTCTGTCTTTGACTCAGCAGTGAGGACAGCCCTCTGAAAGCATACAGCAGGGTGCAGGTGTGGGCACGCCTGGTACAAACATACAGCTTCTGACAAGGGACTCTGATGATGAAAGACATAGACAAGCAAGTCATGCAAAGGTGGCTAAACCGCCACAGTCCTGCTGATAGGCAGCAGGCGAGCTATTGTGTGCACCCCCTACTCTACACCCCCCAATTCACCTAGTATCTCATGCATGCATAACCTGTTACACAAAGGAGATTAACCGCAATAAAGTAACATTTGCAAGCCTTTTTAAGAACAATTCAGAGTCTAATTGTTAACATGAGCACAGTCTGGTGCTCAAAAGGGTACAGAAAGTGCCTGCAAAACAAGGCTGTAAATAAAAGTGTTTCAGTCTTTAACAGTGTTTATGTCTTTAGCCCCCTATATAGTGCTTTGCCGCATCTCTTTAACATACTATATTACCAGCTTCATAACTTCTGCATTCCCACCATAAAGAGAATTTCTTCTTTACCAGCAGGATGTCTAAGTGTTCATATAGCTTTAGGAAACAGCATCACCCTGTGACTACATACGTACATGTCAGCTCAATATTGTGTGCAACACGCAAATGTGCTTGCCTTAAACTGAGGATTACTGTTCCACTATAGAGATGCAGTTGCAACATCATCTCACAACTTACTCTAATGCCTATAATTAGTATAGTTTATTTAAACCGTCTGTTTGACCCAATGTAGCACTATCTTATAAGCTGAGATGGTACCAACCTGTGTCACCATGACCACGAACTTCAATACTCAACCTGATTAATAATATCTGACATGCCCCAGTCTGTCATGATCAATAATAATAATAATAATAATAATAATAATAATATATGGTGCAAAAATAAAGACACTAATGGGAGATAATGCCATTATAAAAACAACATTTTAAAAAAATCTCTGTCTAGTGAATCTCACGTTTGCTGGATCTGTGTGTGCAGCAATCGGACGTCAGCAACTTTCCACTCCTCTTTTCTCACCGCAGCCTTTCTCCATCCTTTAGCTGTGGAGGGTCAGCCAGGGCTGTGTTCTCTTTAGGATGGGTGTAAGTGGTGACCAGTGACAGGGAGTGGAAAGGTATTTCAGAAAAAAAAAAAATATCAGGAAACTTCAAGGTCTCCGTCCCTGTACAGCCCATAAAGCACAGGAAAACAAGTAAGAGTCTGCGTAGGCAAAAGTGGGAGGAGAATTGTCGCCTGTATCCATTCCCTGGGCTGAATGTGTGTGTGTGTGTGTGTGTGTGTGTGTGTGTGTGTGTGTGGAGGTCCTACATGGTGAGTGGAGAAGCAGTGCTAGGGTTGGTTGGGGTCACGCTGGGTGAGGCATGTTTAGGGGGGGCCAGATCCAGAAGAGCACGCACTGTCCCGGCCACCTGAGGCAAACCCTTCTCCTCCAGGATGTGGAGAGGCAGACACAGCTGGGACTGAGGCCACGTGTGCACCAACACGCAAACACGAACACAACACAGGGACAAACACACACAGACATACAGAGAGAGAAGGGGGTGGGGTACAAAACAAAATTGGAGAGAGGAAAAGGGCATGTCAATGGAGAAACAAATAATGAAAAAACAGCAGAACTTAAAAAAAAATGGTGTCATCAAATGATAACCAATCGGATGAAGACATGTTCAACTCAAAACTGTACAACTTAAAACTGGAGTGGATGACTTACAGAAAACCAAAGCTATGACCTTAAAGAAGAATGGGAAGAAGAAAAACGTAGGATTAGAGTGAAGGAGAAAGTGAAGAAAGGACTTGAGAGGTCTCACCCAAGAACCCAGAAGCCTGCCAGTCTCAAACAGACCCTAATGAGCTAATTAGCCTGGACTAGAGCAAAACTGTGCTTTGGACCATGGCTTTCAAAAAACAGAAAGGAAAGACAAAGTGCACAGGAGTGGAAGGACAGGCAAGAAACAGAGAGAGGAACAAGTACAACTATCAGATTAGTTTCACTTTATTGATTTTTATTGTAAAAGCTGTAGGAGAGAGTAATTACGTAAAAAGACTATAGGAAAGTTAGGCAACAGGGTAAATACACACACGCACACAAACACGGAAATGCTGTCAGAATTTCAGCCATTCTACCTAAACATACACTCTCTGATAATCAGTATAAACATACCGCACCATTCAGATCCTCTCATGTGCCTCTCACAGAAAAGTATGCATCTGCATTCCTAAAACTGTCTTATAAATAGCCACTTGATTTTGCAGCATTGCTGGGTGTTCTATACTTAGGGGACATTCTAATAATTGTGCAAATCATCTGCTTATGAGGCTTAGAAATGCACAACGCGTAAATCAGCATAGACCAAGCCAGGTCAGGAATAACAGTGGCATTTCTGTACGAGCTCAGAACACCAGCTCTTTGGAAGAAGTTATTGCAGACAGACACTGTGTTTTGCTTAGTGGTGAAGAGGGCCACTAGGAGCAGGTAAGATTGCCTTATCAGGTTCATAAACATATGGCTATGATGTTTACAAGATCAAATGTTTTCTATTTACATTTTAACGTCCTTGAAATATGACAAAGGGAAATAAACCCAGAGATGCACAAACAAATATAGTAAGGCACACAGGGAGAGACAAGCAAAGATTTGGTGGCCAATTTCAATAAATAATAATATTTACAACAATAACAACAAAAAATATAGTAATAGTAGTGATAACCAAAATTAATAATAGTAATGAAATAATAATAATAATAATAGAAATATAATAATAATAATAATAATAATAATAATAATAATAATAATAATAAGCCTCTGGGTTTCACTTTGTCCACTTTCCTAGTTTGCCCTTGTTGTGCATTGTGACATCTCTATAAATCCCCCTTTTAAACAACGGGGCAACATAGAAATACAGAAGCACAGCTGGTGACACACATTTAGCTAGAATACAGCATCCAAAAGTAGGCTTGTTCCTCATTCTTAAGGCTGAGAGTTAGCTTCATCTCTCTGTGTTGTGCTTTGTCACCAAGTTCTGTAACCTGGTATTCGGAATACTGTGTACCTAATTTCGTGCAACTCCATAAGTGCATCCAGATATTAGTTGACTAGGTCAGGTGTGCTCTGTAAATTGGTGGCAATAATAAGTATAATAATAATAAGAAGAAATAATTTGCACGCTATTGTACACATTTAGTGCAGTTTAAATGCGCGGCACTAGGTGGCAGTACAGGACGCAGAGCAGAGACATAACTGACAGGTAGAAAAGGGCAAAGCCAGCCAGCTGGGAAGGAGGCGAGGGCCGCAGAGGAGGCGCCAGAGAAAGCAGGGCTTCGAGCAGCCTGTACAAGTGCAGCACCTCCCCCTCCAATACATCAGCCACTGAGCACAGGCATCCCTTCTCATATCCAAAACAAGCAGCAGAGCACAAACACAACCACAGACAGGAAAGAGCAGGAAAGGCGAGTGTGTGGGTAGACATGAAAGCAAAATAAGGAATGAGTTAAAAATGCAGCATGGTTCAAGACAGAGGGGATAAAGGGGGAGAGAAAAAGAGAGTTACTGGTTTTAGCTATGGAAGAGCTGGAGCATTCAAATGAGATGCATTAGGCTAAAGCATGAGAGGTTAATCAGGCTTGTTAGGAGTCAATCTCTGAAATCAGCTGAAATTATGACTACTCCACGAACGAACAGTGATGTCATAAATAGGAATTATAAACCCTATATTAAATCCTCCTATTTTAAAGACAGCGATAGATCACATCATTTAGGGTTTTTAAATGACAATTACAAGATAATCAGCAAAAATAATAATTTTTTTTTTTTTACTAATATAACCAATAACAATTCACATATTCTGAAGGTTAGAAATAACCATAGGTCTACACAAAAGCATTTAAAATAAAATTAATCTAATCTGGAATGTTTTTGATTACCTGAGGGACCCCAATTCTTCGACATGCCTCCAAGAAGTTCTCCACATTCCGCCGACATTTAGCCATAGTCAGTTTGGGCTAAAATGTAAATAAATGGCAAGTATGAAACACGGACTCCCCAAAAAAATAAACTAGTTTAAAAGACACACACACATACAATCACTTACCACTGCAGGTGAGGGCACATGGATACTGGGTACTGATCGAGGCCGGACATGATTAGCCAGGTGACACAGAACAACCCCGTCTGTCAGGGCTGCCCCAAGGTCACTGGGCAAGGACACTTTCAGCCTAGACTCAATATTCTACAGAAATGTCACAAGAAACAAATGCTAAACCACTAGAAGATGTCAACTTACAACGCCTACGTGTTACAGACCGCTATATGTACTCCAAATAGTTTTTCATGGGATTAGAGTTTCAGTGGAAAATGATAACAGCATTAACTTTTTAAAAGTACCTTTCTCAGCTGTTCCACCAATTCAACATCCTCTCCTGCAGGACTAGAAGCTGGAGATGGTGTGGGCGTCACCTCCTCAGGTTCCAGCCTCCCAGCCCTTGATTCTCCTACACACACAAAAACACACATTACCACCACCAGCTACATGGAGGCAATACTGCAGTAGAAAAGTGATGAGGTATGAGGACCAAAAAAGCAAGTCGAGCTTTAACCATGCAATGAAAAAGCAAACACACAGACACAGACACACACACACACACCAGAATATTGATCATTAGAAAGCACAAAACATGCACAGCTGGTAGTTTTTTTTAAAAAAAAAACAACAAAACACAGGAACATGCCACATAAAGAGAGGTCTATTAGTTGTACATTATAGCTCTGAACAAAAGAAAGGAGTACAGAGACCCACATTCTTGTTAAAAGTGCTGCTGAATTGTGTCAGACATCATCCCTTATTTCTGTTTCAGCATAGAGAGGCAAGAGATGTACCTCTTTTCTTCTCTTCTCTTTGGCTGAGGCGGAAAAGGAAGCTCTCGGGACGCTGGGTGGCTCCACGACAGGAGGGCAGGGCAGCAGGGCTGGGGTAAGTAGGAGTTTGCAGGGCTGTATGCGATACGTGACAAAGGATGAGGAGTGATAGTGGTGCCTGAACATGACCGCTTTGGAAAATGTGATGTGAGTCAAAAGTGAGGATGTTCATGCAAATAAAAACAGAAGTGGAAAAAACCTACCTGCTGGGGAGAGAGAGGCACGATCCTCCCCTTGCTGCGGGTTCACAGGTGCGGGCCAAACAGAGTGAGAAAGAAAGTCAAGATTTAAATTTAACTGACCACATTATCAATGTGTTCGCTTTGTGTTAAGGATGAGCTATAAGTGCACTTAAATGGGGAAGCACTTAATCTGAAAGTTCAAAGAAACTAACAAAAAAAGCAGGGACATGCAGCAAGGTGTACCTGTAGTAAACAGGAGGGGGCAGTGTCTAAGGAGGGAGACACACACCCATCTGCAGTTTTACCAGAGACAGACTGTCAGCACGCACAAACAAGACAAGAGACAGCACAAATAAGAAGATAAGCCATACAGATTGGAAACAAAGAAATATGTGAGGTATACATCAAGCGGAAAATAATAAAATAAGAGCGGTGAAAACCTTAAACATCTTTTGAGGATCGTCTACAGGCCCAAAGCTTAGCACAGAGATCAAGCATGCAAAAAATTATTACAAAAGAAAATGCACAAACATGCAGAAACAAACTGCGCGGAGATACTGGCTAATCTAGTAGTTCTTTTTCAGTGTATGCATGGTGCTTATTTAAGTGCATGTATTAAAAAAGTGACTCAAAAAAGCAGATCTGCAGCATGTCTGTGTGTGCCAAGTGTTAATCTGCGATTTCTGTGAAAAATTTTCACCTGCTTGGGAGGGCCTGGCCGCTTCTTTATAGTGTTGGTGTCTATGTCTATTTCAAAGACCATTAAGGGCTCGAACTCACTCTGACAAAGGCCAGCAAAGCCAAGTTGAATAAGAGAGAGACAGTGACAGTCAGAGAGAAAAAGATTCAGGGAGAGGAGACAGGGAGAAGGAAAAAAGCACAGCAGAAGAAAAGCTTTAAGGTGGGAAAACAAGCACTTGCAGGAGGTAGCAGACCTACTCCATAAGAAGGTTAGCGTGTTAGCACAACAGAGATCAGCAGGGCAGCTAGAAAGGATTGGCAGCATAAAACAAGTGAGGTAGAATAAAAGCGAAGCACTGATGAATTGGTAAAAAGCAGGGATAGGTACTGAATTTTGAAAAAAATACAACTAAAACTTGCATAAACTAACATTTGCCAATTATTTTAGCCAAAAAACATTGAATATCAAAGTTAAATTCATATGATTATTTCATTAAGGTGAAAGTGAGACTAACCTAATCACGTATACAGTGGTACATAAAAAAACATGGCATAAACATAATCCAGCGAAACATTTAAATTTGCCATATACACATTGTTTCCGTGCTTGAATTCAAGCAATTTGAGAGCAAAAGTACTGAGAGCAAAACTTTTTGTTGCAGTATATACTTTAATAATATAACAGCAGAAGACACTGGCAAAGAATTTCCCCAAGAGAACTACGATTCAAAGTACAACACTACCAGTGTGCACTGAAACAGATCAAACAAATACAAGCTACTCTGGACATGTAAGGGTATGCATGCATACAAAAGTAGAATGAGTGGCTCAAACAAATCTTAGAACTGTTGCTTAACAATTTGTATTCTTGGCATAGACTCCTTTCCTGACTCATTTATCAAATAACCATCTCTTTTTAAGTCTTGCCACTTGTTTTTCAGGTTTAGAGAATGAAAGTAAAACAGGACTGCACAACACATGTAGTGGCAGTAAATGAGTCATTTGTTGATTATGACAAACTGATGGGAAACAGGGAAGCTCTCTTCATGCAATATGGCTCTTACCATAAAAAGGGCGGAGTCATCTGTATGAGTGGAGCGTCTGGAGGGGTACAGGGTCTGAGGGGGAGCGGGAAGAAAGGGGTAAAACTAAAGACACAGACAGACACACCAGGGAGGTCTGGAAACGTTTAGGGGCAGCTGGGGAGGCCATTTAATGCACATGTGTGGTTGAGGAAGACTTACATCACTATCTGTGGGGCTGAGTTTGTTGGGACTCTGAGTGGACTTTTGCTGAAAGGTCAAAAAGAGAACAGTGTGTAAGTATGCAAAGTCCTTTATACCTACTCGGTGTGTGCCAGCTTGGTTTACTCCAGTGGAATAATGAACTAAGGTTGTATGCATGGTGTCTGCTAGAAAAGTTTATTCCGGTTGAATAAGTCAGTAATTTTATATCCACTATACATTCAAAGGCACGGGTTGTTACTGTGGCATAATTCACTGACATTTTATCCATTCACCATCTATCAGTGAGGTCAGTCCAGTATTCTTTAACATATGTCACGCATGCATTTGTGTACCTTAACATAATTCCTAACAGCATCTCTTTGTGCAGTCCTTGCTTTCTGCCTCTCATCTTCGTACCGCTGAGCTGCGAGCTGGGCTTCTCTCCGCACGCGCTCCAACCCCACCCCAGAACCAGATACCGTCCGCTAATATTCAGATACACAGGAAGCAAAGATTTAACACAAGTAAAAAAATTAATTAATTAAAAAACAACAACAAAAAAAAAAAATATAAACTAGACTGAAAAGTCAAAGAGCAAATTACCTGACTATGTGTAGGGGATGACAAACTGTTGACTGAATCTGTTGCACTTCTGTAGAGAACACAATCAACTGATAAATATCACACTTAAGACAAGTGTGTTTCTTATAACTCGTTCGGCAATAAAAAAATCCTTGCACTATTTTAATTACTTCACCCATTTCTTAGCATTTAAGGTAACAATGTGTATAGCCAGCAAGCAAATGAATTATATAAAAGCATTTCATTAAATTTATGAATTAAACACTGCATTGCAGGAGAACATGACAGGAAAAAACATGATGTTTGCAGTGCACGCATACATTTGTGCACTGTACTTTCAAGTCTTCACTAATACATAAACCTACCGGTTGGGTAAAGAGCCATGGCGTCTTGAATCATCGGTTCTTGTGTCTCTGGGGTAACTTGCCTTCACAGGTGAACCCTAGAATCCCAAGAATAAAATGAGTTATCAGTGTTACAGTGAACAGCATGAAAAAAAAAATAAATAAACCTGTGGAATAAGACAGCACATATCAAGGTGTCAAACACACCTCTCTTGTGATTCGTCTTTCGATGTACGCCATAAACTGAGAGCTAAGGCTGACTGGCTCTCCTCCTCGGCTCCTTCCATCTTCCTCATCTTCCTCCCCTGTGCAGTTGTCAATAAAGTCTATCTGCTCAAGCTCTGACTCCACTGAGACAACAACAAAAAAAAAAAAGAGATTTGCCAAAGTAATTTCTGCAAAATAACAAAGACAAGAAACAGGTGTGTTTTTTCCACTCCCTATTTTCCTCACATGTTCCATTGGCCAAGAGCGCCCCCGTCCTGTGCTCATCCCGTTCTCGCTCTCGTTCTCTCCTTTGCCTTTGTTCTTTGGTTATTTCTGCCACTCTCAGTGGGAGGTCTGACAACTCATCAGAGGGCTGTGGGATGAGAAAAAGCAAATCACCAAGAAATCTCAATCATGGCTGGTACTGCAGCCTGTCCAGGATCAATGTGGCTGCTAATAAGGTGTTTCTCTGACAGAAGGGCTGTTGTGCTGCTGTTTGACTTGAACATTTTGAAACATGGATTGCACACAGAAAATAATGGTGAAATTATTCATTTGTAAAATCTAGCTAAAATAGCTTTTAATTGTTTGTTATAGAAAATGCAAATAATATGAAAACTCATTATTTTGCAAGAATGGTTCACAATATAGTTAAATCAGTCAAAATGTTTTAAACATTTGAAGTATGACTGTGCAAAACTACCGCAACTGCTGTTCGATGGATGAGCAGAATAGACAACAAAGCTACAAACCAGAGGCTGGATTCACAAGTTATTATTTCTTTTGAAGAATAACATACGTTTGTTATGAATTTATGGGGAAAGGGACTTTAAGGGATTTTCCTTAAGACACTTTTGTGAATATAGTGTCATAAGCTTATCTCTGCACACACTATTCATTATTCATCATTGCTGCAAGTGGACAGGTACTCTTCCTGTTTTGGTATTTACATAATTTATCAGACGCTTTTATCCAAAGCGACTTCCACTCCCTACCTACAGGGGACAGTCTCCCTGGAGCAATTTGGGGTTAAGGGTCTTGCTCAGGGACCCATTGGTGGTATGCTGGAGGTAGGATTCGAACCTGTGACCTCTTGGTCCGGAGGCAAGTATCCTACCCACTGAGCTACTGCCACCCCAATGTATTTAAACACACAGATAATCTGAAACTCACCTCATTGCCTGACCATCTCTTGTCTCCACTGTCCACACTGTTAAACCCAGAGTCCAGTGCTCCATATGACCGGCCTGGATACAGCTCATCCACACTAACAGAAACATTAATGCAGAATGAGTTTAGATTTCACAGAGAGGAGCGTGTCCCGTACAAGGGGGTTCTGTCATATGTCGAGTGGATGAATGCCCCTGTTATAAACGAGGTAATCAGTAAAATGTTTACAGAAACACTCAAATTCACTTCATTTGGACATGTATATGCACATTAGTATGTGGATGATAATGCTTAAGACATTAGAACCATTTTGGAAAATAAACCACATTAACTTTAAACACAGAGTTCTTTATGTCAAAGTTACTTGCATTATTTTAGATGTACTGGAACATTTTAACACCCACATAACACTTTATCTGCTTGTGCATGAATCTATGCATGCCAGGGCATGACTTCTTACGTCAGAGTCAGCTAACAGAAGCAGGTTTATGAAACACTGAAAAAATGTTCACCTGCTGCATTCTAGTGTGTCAGAAAAGAACTACTAAATCTGTAAAGTTCGATTATAAAGCTTCTTACCAAGAACCAAAGCCAGGTGGTCTCCTGTCATAGTCTGGGAGATCTGGAGCTATTTTACATGCCTCCATGTTTAGATACTTGAATATGTGGATCTTCCCCTTGATACAGATCTAGAAGATCACACAGACAAAACACATCTTTCATTTTGGAACATCCTTTCAAGAAAGTACGACTGAGACCCATTTAAATGTTAATGGATCAAATTTCCAGCAATACGCCAGACACAAAATATAAGGAGATGTGTAATATTTATAAGGCAACATTTACAATGACTTCTTAACAACTCAAACAAATTGTGTGTGTGTGTATTAGAGACCTGTGCAGGAGGACTCTGAAGGGGATTGTTGTCCAGCACAATGCTTTGGAGGTGGCGGAGGTTGCGATAACATAGTGGAATCGAAGTCACCTTGTTACAGGAGAAATCCAAACGCACTAGCGGCAGCTCCGCCAATTCTGCAACATCAACAACAAAACTGTGATTCAACAAACATTACACATTCAAATGAGCAATTATTGGATGGGGATACAGTTCCTGTTTGTACAGTGATGTTTGTGCAAACATGTTTTGAAACACAAGATAAGCCCTGGGAGAGGACACTGAGCAGTAACTAACAAAAAATGGTCATGTAGGCTGAGAAGGAATGTAGTGATTCACAGGGTGATATGTGGATGATACCAGATGGAGGTACACCATGCACTTTCCACAAGAAGGCAAGAAACGCCGTGTGTGTTTATGGAGGGAAAACTGTATGCTAACATGTGCTTTGTGTGTATGCCCAGAGATATGAGATATGTGGACTCTAACCAGGAGGCAGATGAACAAGGTGATTTCGGCGAATATTCAGGTCTCGTAGAGTTTCAAGCTGTCCAATCTGAGACGGCAAAGTCGGGATCTCATTACAGCTAACATCCTAGAGAGAAAAGGAGCAGAACGTGAGAAAGAGAATATAAAAGAAAACAAAACAACTAATACATTTACAGCTAACGAGAAATATTGCACGTTTTATAGAGTCCAGTATGCTCTGTCAGTGTCAGAATTCCAAAACTACCTTCCAGGCATCTACAGTGATCCCGGCTGCTAACTAAGCGACTGCAAAAATGTGTGTGTGTGTTCATCATGGCTCCCACAAGCTTTTTTTCAGGTGTTCTCTTATTACTGTGGTGCTCTGTGACTTTTTTGACAAAAAAAAATTAAGAGTTGCAGCAGTGCTACCAGTAAAAAGTACGTTTCTCTGCTTCACACTTTTTTGATTATTGCTACCAGTAATAAGTGTGTGCTTCTCTGCTTTACACACACTGCTTCTGCTTCTTCAGCCTCTCCACACGTATTTGTAGCCCTCGCTCTCTTCAGGAGTGGAGTTTTAATATGAAGTGCTATCATGCTGTAAATGAGGCTGGTCAAACAGTTTTCTCCTCCACACTTCAAATGTTTATCATCCTAAAGTGATGTACCTAGCTCTGTGACGCAGTCAGCATCAACACAGACCCATCTAAATCATAATCAAAACTGCTGTCAACTCTTTCTATACAGTAATTTGTTGATGTCTCAAACATAATTTAAAACTGAGGCTAGATATTGTTAGGGGACACAGTGGTGGGTGTTCTAAGTGCATGAACTTCTTTTAGTGACCCAAAACCTGCAAAACCCAAACAGAAACAAACCAGAGAGATTAAAAGTTATTAGCACTTACCAATTCAGTGAGCTGTCGGAGTTGGCCAAGCTCTTCGGGTAAAGATATTAATTTATTGTTGCAGGCAATCAGCACTTTTAGAGGCAGGCTGCACACATGAGCGGGCAGGGTGGACAGCTGGTTTCGACTGTGGAAAGCATGATAAAGGCAGGGGGAAGTAACACTATTTAGCAGAATGTTAATCTACAGCCCATTTCAGACAGAACACACAGTACCGCAGTGTTAATGCTGGTAGCTTCGCTGTTCTTATATCAGTGTTGGATAAGCTGCTTTGATAGTTATTACCGCGCAGTTTAGAACACACATATGCAACGAGCACATGTTAACTCCATTTTTATACATAAAACAACAAATTATCCCCAATGTATTATACATATACTGTTAAAATACTATAAATCTTTACAAGGAATTGAAATGCAATGATTTTCTTAGCCAATCTGAAGATTTGTCCTACTCAACAAAGTATATTATACAGAGTTTCCCTTCTACTGATTTATTATGGCAGTCCAGCAAATACAGCAATATTAGCAGTTTACTTCAATCTCACAGCAACAAGTAGCAAAACCTACTCATACACATAGTTGTGCACCATATTAAGAATCACACCTCTTATAATGACATTTATCATAATTAAAATATGGTTTTCCAAGAATGTCTTGAATAGTATCAGCATTTAATGAGCAGTACACTTCATAAAAAAAAAAGGCATAACTAGTCGGTTTTTTTAAATGTGGCCCTATTGCCTTTTTTTTTTTTTTTTTTTAAACCCATTTTAGTAATGAAAGTCAAACAGTCTTTACTTCTGCCAATCCCACAAACCCCTTGCC
>JBBPDB010000019.1:8107271-8118027 GCA_037974465.1 Brachypetersius altus
CAGTATTCATTTATTTAGAATATAAATTGTTTTTTCAGTTTCCTGAAAAATAGCCGTTTTGGACATATGAGGTTTCCACCCGACAGCGACGATATGTAACATTATCATCAACTGGACTAAAAAAACTGAAAACTGTTTGTGTGTGTGTTGGGTGGTGTATGTGTGTTACATAGCATTATAACAATAAAACTGAGCAACATGTGCATTAGCTTTAACAACTGAACACTGTGTGTGTATGTGTGTGTGTGTGTGTCTGTATATGTGCCCAAGCATGTTTGTTACTGTCAGTCATAGTAATTGACCATAATCAAACTGAACAAAATGGGCACACATTAATTGTTGAATGTGTGTGGTCGTGTGCACACATGTGATTGTGTGCATGCAGAAGGTAGTAGTTAGACTATATTCACAGTGGTGATAGATGCATGGCACTTCTGGAGTGCAGGTTTCATGGCTCTCGCCACAATGAAATTCAAAGCAAACATATAAACACAACTAAAAGATTGCTTGGGGTTGTAACATGTTTCATTGATGTTACAACTAACCCAGAGTCTTATTGTTACAAGTACTCTTGGAACTATGAACTAACTTACCTTACCTTACAGGAACATAAGCACTCACAACCTTTTCTATAAGGGGACACAGTAAACATGAAGCAATGTCATCACAATGAAATAACAACAAAATTATTTTCTTACCTCAACATAGGTTTTCCCCTCTAAAATCTGCTGTATCTGCCACAGGGTTTCACCTCTTTACATGTGGAATAAAGACTAAACTGACAACGTGTGAAATGATTTGCTCCTGATCGGAGAAATTGTGAGTGTTACAACTGACCCCGTTACAACCATCGCCCCTGCCACCTTCTGCCATCAGTGGTAGTATAATCAAACGCAGGAGAGGCAAAGTACAACCAGAGAGAGAAAGAGATGTACGATCAAAGTACATAAAGAGAGAATAAGAACATACACAAAGTACTTAGAGAGAAACAGACCTAGACACAAATGGAAAGACAGCTTAATGTAAAAATGCTCTTTTTAGACGGTAACACATGTTAACCCTGGTTTTGGAACCACTTAAGTGTATTTAAATTCCACTGTGACTACATGTACTGTATAAATATATAAATATGTCTTAGATCTTAATTTGGTTGTGCTTTTTCAAACAACGTATGCTGCACTTAATGCATTAGACTATGTCATTTCTCTTGTTACATTTGGAATCCATTATATATATATATACACTCCAGAGCATGCACATTTAAAATATACTTTGGTGCAACTTAAAAAGTTATGCTGCACCTATGATATAAATGTAGTTGTATGTATGATATAAATGTATGATATAAATCTCAAACTGAGTGGTTCCCACTCTATAGTTAGGTCCTTCTCTCACATAATGCTACCAGGCTGAGAGGATGATGCTGGCACATAGTCAGCCACAGATAGGCATCGCTGGTGATTGAACTCATGATCTTCTGATGATAGAGTTTTACCCCTCAGGAGCCCAAAGTGTGCTTATCAGCCCTAAACTGCAGTAACTTCTGTTCTGCTGAGAAATTTTTCTACACTCCCTTTGGCTGCTATGAGAATAAAATATAGTTTTGTTTAGGAATTCATTAGTACCTTAAGAAAGCCATTTAATAAAGTGTGTTCCCTTAAAGCACACAAAAATACGGCAAAGCATAAACCTAAAAATGCTTTTTAGTGAATATGCTGAATGTTAAATGACAGTTCCTTACAGGCCTTTCCATACAGCATATTAATTAAAATGTAAATTAAAAAGAGCCATAAAATGTTTTCTGTGTACTTTAGTTGCACTTTCATGTAATTATTAGGGAAGGCATAATATCACTTTTTATGTCTGTTACTGATACCATGATCTTGAATATCTGCCTAAGAATGTCCTTTTAAATATTTCTTACACTTTAAGTGCACTATTAATGTAATTATTAGGGGTGACATTATACCACCTTTTTCTGTCTGATACAGATACCGTGACCCCGAATGTTTATCCGATACTAATCTGTCTTTTCACTTAGTTTGAACAAATTAGCTGTAATAATACATTTGCTGTCTATTTATTGCCTGTCTGTTGTCCTCTGTTTGTTTAAACCTGCACTCTGTTGAATGTTGTATGTTGCTATATGTTGCACCGTGGTCCATGGAGAAACAATTTGTTCATCATGGAATTCTGCACACATACCAGGCAATCCATACTGTTGGTAAACAACAGAGACCCAAGGCCATGTTGTTCATCTGTGTTTCTGTGTGCTCTCCTGTGTATCTCTCTTTACAGTGTTTTCCTCAGTAAAGTTAAACATTCATGCTTTTTCCAATATGCGATTCAGTGATTTTGGCCTATCTCAGACTGATACTGATCAGCACACCCCTAGTAATAATATATACTTCTTGCTTGTAAGGGGAGGATGACACTTGGATTCTCTACCAGAGAGATTTGACATGGAAGAATGGACACTAAAAGACCCTGCGTTGCTGTGTTTATCAGACCACCCCAGGCTTGAAAGAGCTGATTTCTTCCTTTTGTGGAGGAAAAAAAACCCTTGATTTTCATTCAAAGATCTGTCATGGTCACTTTAGGATCTCATCCACTCCCTCTCCATTCCACTGCACTGCTAGAGCTCACTGGCTCCTAGTCAGTAATGCTCCCTGACAAATAGAGAGCGAGAGAAAACAAGAATATTCCTTCACTTAAAGCCTCTCGGATATCGAAATTCAGGAAGTGGTTGTTTTATAAATCGTTCATTGGTATAAACAAACACTGACAGATTTATTATAGAAAAGTGGATAAAAAGAGCAAAAACTTATCTATATTTAAGTGCGACATAGTTAGTGATCTGTGTTTCTTTTTCCAGTGCTCTAATAACCATTAAGCCCCGTTTTTCCTTCTTGGCCAATTACAAATGGACTGGAATGATCAGACAGCAAAAATACACATTCTTTTATATCTTATTTATTATACTTTGGTGTGTTCAACAATTGAATTGGAAAAATAGAGAAATACATGTTTTGTTTTCCATAAACTGTTTTTCATAAAGGCAATCCATACTGTTGGTTAAATAAACGCTATAGCCCAGTACTGCCCTGTATATCCTGGGGCTCTTACTTTCTGGATGATACAATATTCAGCCAAAATTCCTCTGTTTTGTCAGATGTAGCAAAACAAATCTCAAATTGGCACACCTGAGCACCAAGCCCCTAAAACGTCTGTTATTTTGGTCTTTCTTTCCAGCTAGTCCCAGAGAAGTGTGGCCAAGAAGAACAAAGCCAGCTTCAAAAGAGTGGAAACTGCTTTTTGGCATCCATGTAACCATCCATCCTCCCATCCGTCCCTCCTCCATCCATCCATCCATCCATCCTTCTATCCGTCCATCTATCCATTCAGGGACGGCAGAAGCATTTTTAATGTTGGGAGGACACATCGGCCTATGTCTGGGAAACAAAAAGAGGGTGGGGCAAACGAGTGATTTTTAAAATGTGGGGGGATATGCCCTCCCTGGCTATAATGTTGCCGGCGCCCATGCATTCATTGTCAGAGCCGTTGATCCTAACCAGGGTTGCAAGGGGCACTGGAGATTTTCCCAGCACTCACAGGGCAAAAGGAGCATCATGGAGAGGTCTGGCAGTTACCGAAATAGCTGAAATTTGTCAGACACACAACCTTAACATGTCAGTGAAATGCCATGCGGTGGCTGTGCTAACCAGATCTCATGAGACCCAATGAGTGCATGCAGGTCACCTCAAAGTAACTGGAAAAAAACGAAGTAACTGGAACAGGATTGTGCAGCGCTCGATTGAATTTCGGCCAACAGTCTCAAGCCGACTGCGTTAATATTAGGAGTTTGAGCATGCAGTGGAAACTTATTGTTTTTGCTCCAAGCAAAATAATGTTTTTCTCAGACAGTAGACCAACAGTCTTTTCCTTTTTTTTTCAGTTCTGCAGGCAGTGCTTGAGTTTTAAAACACCTTTCAGCTTTCCAGCAGGATTTGTTATCATACTGATATTGCATTCGTCCAAAATATATTTCAGCTGTTATAAAACACATTCAATAAAAAAGTTAGTAATTTCTTTCAACGCTGCTACTGGAAATGTATGTTTGCATCACATTCATGGCTTCTCCTGTGCCTTCATTAAATCAGGTCAGGCCTCACTTGTCACCTAGTTATACTGGTGATATGTAATAACCATTAAATGAATTAAGATTTGAGGGGGCAGTTCTTGAAGCTGGAATGTGGACACATTTTGACCTCTGAATAATCAGTCTCCATTCACTCTGTCAGAAGGAGGCAGATTTGCTTGGGTGGAGAGTGACAGGACGGATTTTTAAATTTGTAGGAAAATAACACATTAGTGGAAAAGCTGTAATTAATCAGAATTACAGTAAGGGGCCGCAATCCGGAGCTGTTATACAGCTGACTGAACTCACGACAGAATAAAAATGCTAAAGAGTGATCAATTACATTCTGATTAACAAATAAATTGTAAATACCACATAAATAAATAAATATATGTAAAGTGGGTTTAATTCATGGTTATATGAAAATCTCATTCAGATGTGGAGATAGCTCTGGCCAGTGTATGTTATGTTATTTAATACTGAAAACAAAGAAACAATTAATAAAAGATATGCAGGACATCACAAAGAGCCTGTCTTTCTTCAGTTAAACTTACAGTCGATTGCTGGATTTTGGATGTCTAAGGTCAAATGACTTGTTTTTGATTTCTTAACTGAAAATAAGTACACATCCTCTAAAGAGATTTTAATTTATATTTATTTGGTGAATATAACATATTAACAAACATAATTCAAGTTATAATTAAATGAATTATAACTTTAATTATATTAACAAACATATAATTAAACGAATGCACTGTTTGTTCTGACACATTTCTATCACAGCCAGCATGAACTTTTTCAGCAATTTTGTGAGATGGGACCAGACAGACGAGCTTTCACTCCCCTTGTGCATTGGTGAGCCTTGGGAACCCTTGACCTTCCAACACATCAACTGACTGTTTGTTGGTTGGCTGCCTGATATATCCCACCTGCTGGAAGGTAATTTTTTAATGAGCACCATAAAGAATTCTAACAGCCTTTTAGGCCTGTTTGAGTTCATTATGTCATATTAGGAATCTAGGGATGTTTAACAGCTTGACGCATAAAGATCATGACCACGTTGCAATTTACATACATAAAATATAAAATGTGATTGTGTGGATTGAGAGTGTCTCCTAATTAAACAGTTTTTTAATAGTCACGGTTCTGTTTACAGCCCTGAGGGAGAGAAATCCAACACCAATCAAAGCATGTTTGCTAGCAGCACTTCTTGTATTGACTTCACCCCGCTCGGCCTGAAATGTCAAACTGCTTCAGCTCTCTACATGCCTCCTCGCTTCCAGCCGTGTCTTTCTCCACAAGAAGCATGCATCTAATTACCAACAACAGAGCAGTATTTTTTCATGAGAATGCGTAAGTATCTTCCTACTAAAGCATGATAAGCTATGGTTTTCACATATGCTTGTTTAAGTGTAAGAGAGGGTCAACAAATGAGGGTCTCCAAGCGTGTCCAGAACTGTTTTTTAGAAAACCTTTCCTGCTCCCACACGCACACACACTGGTTGGTTGAATATGAAGCCCCTGGGTTGTTGGCACTCAAACATCATAAAGAATATCAAGACTACTCAGAGATTTCATCGGAGTGCAAGGTTAAATTTCCGTCTGCCCACACACACAGGAATTTGAACTTGGAGTGTGATCAAACTGGGCTGGATGAGAGTCATGCTCCTGATACCATTTCGTAGAAAACGATACTCTGCAGCCAACTGTGAACTCTCTGCGTAGCAAAAAAAAAAAGAAATCTGAATAGACATATGTGCTCTGAGAGAGCAACAGTAGAATAAATTGTGGGGTTGCATGAAATGTATTTTATTTTATCATTTATTATGTGGGAGAATGTTTTGACAATGCATAATGCAAATAAATACAGCCACTACCACTCACTCACTTTCTGAAATCGTTAATCCTTAATAAAAAAACAAACAAATCGTTTTTAAAAAATGTTGCATCTTGCATTGAAGATGATACTGCTGTGAATTGTAACTGTTTTTGGGGCCTCGGTTCCCTCACAAACATCTGTACCCTCAGAAACATTTTACTTTTGCTATGTTTAGAATATCAGTAGCCTGTTTGGGATTTCAGGTCAGGACCCAATCGCAGACACAATGAAAGCCAGTGGGAGTTATGCAAGAAAGTGAAGTTAATCATGGGAAAACCCCAATCAGGTGGCAGTTCCAAAAACAGGTCAAAACCAGGTCAAAGTCAGAAGTCCATAGTGCAACAAATCCAAAATGCCAGGCAAAGACAGATCAAGCAAAACAACATAGAAAAACCCAGTGAAAAAGATAATAAACACAAAGAACAAGACACAGAACACAAAGTCACAATCTGACAGAGAACATGCACAGACCCCGAACAAAAAACAACAGAGATAGATTATTTGGAGGCACACAGGCAATTAAGGTAATAATAGTGATCAGGTGAGGATGGCGCAAGAAGCACATGAGAACAAACAGAAGCACATGGTGATGCTAAACATAAACAGAAGCACATTGTCTGACAATCCACAGAATGGCCAACAGGGCAGATACACGTCCCAGACTAAAACCATGTTATGATATTTTGAAATCAAGCAAACAATTGTGTTTAGAAATGTGAATGCTTTCCATCAATACATTTTACACAGCATGGCACAGTTTAAAGACACTGTTATTGTATTTATGAATCTTGACAGCATATATAGAGAGTATTCCCCATAAACTCCATTATTACTCAATCTTAAATCATTTTAAAAATTGCTGCTCTGTCTCATATTACCGTCAAATGTTGTTAAAAAATAATGCCTTTACATCAATAGCATATGTAATCACTCACATCAGGGATTTCAGTTCACTTATAAGTGAGTGACAGTTTTCCAATACTGGGCAGTATTTTTTTTCCAAAACTGGGCTTGGAAAGTTTTTGTGAGTTTTCTACCATGCTGTGAGGCTGTGAGATGAATCAACTGCATGTACCTTCCAACTTTTGTACATGAACTTGTACATGAATTCATTTGATAACCTGAGGGTCTTTATTGTTCATTTTTCTGGTAATTGAGTAACAAAATAGAGTAATGTGGATGCTAACAAACTAGCAAACTCACCTCGGCTGGTCTACGGACTACAAACTACAGTAGCAATGGGTCTACTAGGCTCGCGTACTACATCAAGATGCCAGTTTACTGTATGATGCAAACCACAATACAAGAATAAATCAGCATCTGTTGCATCAGTGCATCATTTCATTCCTATTGGTTGGTTAGTAGATGTAGGTCATGCCAGCAATCACATTGTGAGATGGTCATCCCAAATCTCTAACACTATCAGAAATTCCTCCCAGACTATCTTTGGTCCTTCACGACAGCTATCTTTGAACCTCTCACACCATGCGATATAGGACCAATCAAAGACATTGATTCTTTCATGTTAGTCATCTTTCATGTGGGACAGCTCAAAACCGCACAGTTTGTATACTTCTGCACCATTTTGTAAGTCCGCATGTCTCTACCAGTCTGACTTTTTTTTCTAGCTATACAACATATCATATTGAATTGGTACATATTGCAAAGTTGTTCTGGTTGAACATAGTGATTTTCCACCAGAGTATAAATAAACGCTATGGCTCAAAGATTCTCTCTACACCCGCTATACTTGGTGAATGCATTACTGTTTCCTGCATTTCAGCATCAAACAACAAATCTCTGGATGAGCTACCAAATGCCACTCACCTGGCATTACATGGTAGTTATGTATAGCTATGGGGAGGTACATGTGACAGTGTCATCGTGTGTGGGTAAGGGAAGGGGGAAGACGCAAGGCTGTTCGAGAAATGAGGACAATGTTTAATAAACAGAAGCAGAAGTACACAAAGCAGAAAGAACACAAAATAACCCCGACTCAGCAATAATGATCAGAAAAGAAAAAAAAAACTAGAACCCGGAAAATAAAACTCAAACAAACAGAAAGGCAAGGCTCGTGCTTAGCTTTAAACCTGAACACAAAGGCAGGGCTGTCACACTGACAGAACGAGATACACGTGGTAAACAGAATCAGGTCCCTTCAGGGCACAAATACCAAACTCAGATAGGGGAAGCATGAGCCTGCGAACACAGAAAGGACAATATCACATACAAGGCAACAGTTAACAATCATGACAAGCTAGAGCAGCATACACACATAAAGGGAGAGCAAATACAGACACGCTTGACTCGAGGTCTGACTGGGCTTGAATAGTGCACGGGAAGGGAAGACAGGTGAGACTGTGATTGACAGGACTAGACACTGCGACAGATAAGGACGGGCTGTGACACAAACGGAACACGAAGACTCGACAGGGAGAAAGGAACGAAGGGAGGAAGGGCGGTGGATTGGGATACGGGCAGACAGGGCACGGAGACAGAAAATGACAGAAGGGAAACAGAATGAATGGGATAACTAATATTCAGGGGACGGGGATCGGTGTCTACGGGGGGAGGGCGAGGCGACCGTGACACAGAGATATGTTTGTTATTCAAAGGTTTGCTTCTTGAATTTTGCATTGGCTAATGTAGAAAAATAAAACCTTCATTAGAGAGTAATAGTTCTTCTAGCAAGTAGAATTTAAAAGTTGCCGATATTATGTAGAAATGTGTTTTTTGCGCGCTCAAGTCCATTATTTCAAATGTAACTGAAACAGGCTTTGAACCTCCCGTTGTCCAGGCGGAGCTCCTGGATCAGCTGGTGAAATTCCCCGTGTTTTTTATGTTTTTGAAGAATGGGGTGCACTAAAACACTACTTGGTGGAAATCCATTGCTGAAATTAATGGAGAGTGCGACAGATGGTTGCTTAGCGCAAGCGCCCGAGCGCTTTTGGAAAGAAGGAGAAAGCGACGCGCCTAACGTTTTCCACGCGTTTTTAGGCGCGATAAATGACCCCTTAAGCTACCTGCAACCTGTTATTAGCAGTCGAGATGATGGAGGAGGATGATGTTGGCTAGTATCGTTGTACTTTTTTCTCAGATCAAATTTCTTATTCTTCAGAATGTCAGATATACCGTATGAATGGTTTGATTTAAATTTTCGGTTTAATGATTGTAAATATTTGACATTGCCTTCTCTGCTGGTCTAGGTCTTGCAAATTCCAGCAGACCATGTGATGCTCTTTTTGTCTTAATTTTATGACTGTTTTCCTCAACGTTGTTGACATGTTCCTCATCCAAATCACTTATTTCCAGTGGCAGCAGTCATTAATTTTTTCCAGTAGTCATTACCATTAAATGGGACTTTCGATGGAAGACTAAAACAAGCTTCAAACATAACATATCTTGGTGGGACAAATTCATAGGGGGCAATTTGTGAATTTGATATTTTCACATAACTAGTCCTTTAATAAATAATATCTTACATTTTGTAGGTTTCAACTGGTGCCGAACACCCAGAAAGGAGAGGTGTACCCCCCTCTGATGACTGTGTCCTACTCTGATATCCTCATCACTGACTCAGCAAAGCAAACTGTAACGGTGAGTGTACGCATAAAGTGGGTTTGTCTGCATACGATATTAGAATGGTATTGTAATGTGATAGATGTGCGTGTGTGTATGTTCTAGGTGTCATTCTCAGTGGAGTATGAAATGGATCAAAATGAAGCTCGGGTTAAAACTGACGTAAGTGCTGTGTTGCGAATAACTGCAGCTTTTTTGAGTGCATCAAGATATTTTGTTTTACGAATGTGTTCTATGACTGTCTTTGCCCAGATTACTCTGGGAGTATTGGGTGGAGTGGCTGTTGTGTACTCTCTACTGAAGACAGCCAGCTGGAAGAGAAGAATTGCCTCTCCTCTCATTGATTTTCTGGCAAGTGTAGACATGCAGACATATTAAATGACACAAGTGAGAGGAAACATGTTCAGACAAAGCTGAAATGCAGATTTTACCTGCAACTAATTTTTAGGCTAGCGTGTCATTATTCAGACATGCGGAGGCTATTTGGTGGGGTATAATCTTTCAGAGAGTAGAATTCCTTTTAAAGACTGGCCTCTTAAGATCTGTGTTCAGCTGGACTTAAATGAGCACTTAAACTAAATTAGTGATAAAGGTGAAGGTAAACGTTCTCAAAAACATCAGTAAACATCACTGGAATGCAAAACAGGTTCAGTAACATACCAGTGGGAAGTTTATGGAATCAACTAAATGCCCCATGCACTGCGCTCACCACAAGGTTTACATTTCCTCTCAAAAAACAGCAAGAACGCGCCGCGCTTGCCACAGGGCTCAGCGCAAAAGTAGGCGTGGTTTTCTAAACTCTCCTGTCCCAGCTAACAGAGTTATCACTAGCGCTAGCTCTGTTAGCACCAAGAGAGAATATGCTGTGGGCTTTGTAGATTCTGAACACTGAGACTTTTAAGATTAGCTTTTCCTCCATACCCGCTGTGTGTATGTGTGTGTGTGTGCGCGTGTGTGTGTGTTTAGACGGGGCAGACCGAACTCTAGCCTGCTTCGATGCTTTGATTCCATTATATAAAAGAATACAATCAATTAAATGTTTTTCAACATAATATTCTTGTATATTTCTGACTGTATTTTTATGGGGTGTCTTTATCTTCCAGCTATTGTTTAGTGAAGTCTGGTTTGATAGTTTTGCTTAAAACACTTATCAATATTAA
>JBBPDB010000019.1:8145970-8165172 GCA_037974465.1 Brachypetersius altus
AATCAGGGAGAGCAGAAGCCACTCCCACCAATTGCCACCTCAATTACCTCAGACCTCAGTGATATCAGGTGCCTTTGATTATTCACCTAAGACATAAAAGAAGAAACAAACTGACTACTTTTGGGAATTGTGTCATGCAGAAACATTTATGGAATTTTTTTTTTAGTTAGGCCATTTACATAATTCCTTAGGGCTCTTTTGGCAACAATACAATATGACAGTCCCAGACAATATACAGTGCAGTAACATTACTAGTGTGAATGAATACAATACTGACACGTACTGTATTCTAGTAGTTATAAGCTGATGAGTTTACTTAGTAGCATGGCATATAGTATGGAGGAATGCTACACTCTGTAAAAGTGTAGGCCAGAAAGTTCACGGTTTGGCACTCTTATTTTAGGAAATGCGAGAATGGGGAAACATTTTAACGATAGCCTTGAAATCTCTGTTGTTTGTTGGGTGCATTGGTCTTTAGTAGTCTGAGGCATTAGTGAATAAATCAATATTAAAACAGCTTAGGTTTTGTGGGTGCTGCACAATGAGTGGTGGGAGTAATGGGTACAATATGGGGCCTAAAAGTTGAGTAAAAATCCAGAGCTTCGAGGAGGAGGAGGCACTCAAAGAGTCTGGACAAAAAAATGCTTAGGTGTATACATTTGCAGTTGGAAAACAAGAATACAGAAATTGCACAGGGCCTAGAAAGTTGTGATACAAGCAGTTTCAGATCCTCTTGGGGTAAAATAGGCTATTTAATTAATATCTGGGACTTGCATGGTTTAACGAGAATACATTATGCCTTACATTTTAGTTTAAGTCCAAAAATTATGTTACTTGATTGTAAGAGCTGTAAGACTGTTGTTCTACCGGGTGGCACTCGGAATCCTACACAGACAAACTTAAAAAACGACTCAGATGGCTTCTACCCTGAGATTTTATTTTATGAAAGTGAGAAAGAAACAAACAGATCACAGAGACTTCTGTTACTGTTTTGTACTGATGCTTTGTAACAGAGGTTCAGGTCTCTTTACACAGTTGCCATAAAAAGAAAATTTGATTAAAAAGCAAACCTCTTGCTGGTGGTGCTTCGGCTGCTGCTGTTCTTGCTGAAAATCTGTGCCCGTTTATACAAAGAAATCAGAGTATTACAATAAGTGCCTGGAAACCAAAGATTATGCATAGAATTCTGCACTATGTAATCATCGTTCTAAACAAAGGGGATAATCACCACTTCTATATGCTGTTGTTTAGTTCAGAATTTCAAGAGATTTTGCAAGTCTGTCTTCACTTCAGAGTTATATTTCTCTAAATTTCTTCATGCTTGTCATCTTTTTTTCATGTTTACCATTTTATTTTTTATGGTTTCTTGTTTTCTAGACTTACAATATGGATTTGCCTGAATGCACTTCTCCTCTTGTTTTTGCTTGTGTCCTGCTGTGACTTTTGATGCCCATTCTTGCTTTAGCCTGTATTTATTCACTCAGCACATATATCCTATTGGGTGTGCCTGAGATTTGTTACAGGTACTTACATTTACGTTTACATATACGGCATTTAGCAGACGCGTTAATCCAAAGCAACCTCCATTCCCTAACTACAGGGGGCAGTCTTCCTGTAGCAACTTGAGGTTAAGGGTCTTTCTCAGGGAACCAGTGGTGGTGTGCTGAAGGTAGAATTTAAACCCATGACCACTTGGTCTGGAGGCAAGTATCATACCCTCTAGGCTGCCTCCACCCACTTCAAAGCCTATATAGGGTCATGCATACTTTCATGCTCTTGCCCATATTGCAGTAAAGTGTCTGCAGGCAATTCCATCTGACGCTGTTTCACTATAGGGGTATGTGTTTGCTAATTAATTTCAGTTGATGTCATCCTTATGAGGGGGAATGCAGTTATTAGCTGATACAATGATAGTTAATATACACATATTTAATATATGGTTGTTGTAAAAGGAAAGTGTGACTAAATGTTAGAGAGGAGAGAGCCCTGAGAGTCTAAAGTTCTGCACAGCATCTGTTTTAAGCTACAAAACCAGACATATTTTGACAAACAGAGACTGTTTTGAGGAACAAGGAGGAGATGGCGAGTTAGAGATAGAACAGTAACTCTGAAACAACAAATGGAGGGTAGAGATTCTATAGGATAGCTTTGAAAAGGGAAGAGGAAGACCTTCAAGCAAGGCTGTCGTAAAGTACTGATGCATTTACTCATTCACCTACACAGCCATCAGTTCACCTGGTCCATTGTTGCTGAAGTCTTACATAAAAAATATTAAATATTTCAGTCTGGACTGATATTTGTAAGAGGACAATACAGGGCAGCTATTCAAAACAGAAAGGTCACAGAAATTGCCTTTTTAATTCTAAGAAAGAAAAAGAGGTTGGAAATCAGTCATGTAGAAATTAACTATGATTGTTTTGATAAATATTAACACATAGATCTCACATGTAGACAAAGGAAAGGAAAGTGTAAAACATGGGACTTTTTAACTGTTCATGTTTCTAGGCCACACCTCTGACTGTGTTGTGAGAGATACCTAAATAAATGGTAAAACATGCTCATTTGATACCAGACTAATGTCTGAAAGTAATCAACTGAGATTGAACCAAGATTCCCGTAACCTGTGATTTTTTTATTTTTATTCTGGTGAAATAAGCATTGAACTGCTCAGTTGCAAAAAAGAATGATTAAACCACATGGTCTTTGCTTGAATATGAGGCAAAATAACAGTTTTCAGAGCAGATTAAAAAAAGACGATAAGGCAGACAAGCAAGCAATCAATTTGCGATTGCACTCTGCACCTCAGAAAAAAGGGTGTGTTGTATGTCAGTGAGGGGCTCGGAATGAGTATTATCTGTAAACTGTAAATGCTGGCTACGCTGCAGGGGAAAACTCCCATTTCACCTATCTGCCAATAAACACCTCCCCTACAGAGAGACATGCAGATGGTGTCTGAAGAGAGATCCCATTTTCCTCTTGAATTCCTCGTCACTTCACATTTTACATATAAACATACCACTGCTTTGGGTTTCATTTGGATGCTAAACTCATGAGTCGCACTGATTACAGAGCTGTGAAATAGCTCTCCAGTGCCCTACAGAAGTATTGGCATCCAGATGACCAATGCAAAGGCTCTGAAGAAACTGTCATTCTTGTTGAGTTGCTGATTTAGTACATTATTCAGAGAATACAAAAGCAATTTTCTCAAAGGCAAAAATGTTGCCTTTTTCTAATTCTTACCTTTAATCTATATTTTACCTCTTTTATTTAAATGTAAGAAAAATGACATCACTCTTGTGATCTTATTGTCACAATAAACAATAAAATATGCTATTTTTTGTTGCTAAATTTGAATTCTTCAGTAGCTGCTGGGTCTGTACTGATTATTTGATTCAAGCTGATATTCTGTTAGTTTGCCTTCCTGTTTAACAGGCTGTTATTCTAATAAGACTACACATTAGTTGTGGATTTAAAATAACCAGACAGACAAATCATTCTACTTGCTATGCATCTGAACTGAAAATAATACCCACACTAACGTAAATTTATGTTATATATTGAAAATACATTTCCTACCTTTGTCCAAGGGAAAGTGTATGGCATTAGCAAATGAAGTTGATACAATGTTCTGTTGACAGCATCCTTTCTTCACATCTGTGTCTTCCAGGTATATTAATAATCTATCTGCATTTGACAATGTTCGTTTGTGTTGCATTTGCGAAAGAACCCAGTCATAGAGATTAAGACTGTATGCAAAAGTACTAGAAATATGTTAGCACGACCTATACAGGAAAAAAACATATAGCAGTGTATGGTACACTTTCTATTTACTGTATTCGCATATATTGAATTATATGGAAACAATAACATAACAGAAAAAATTGCTACAACTTCTAATCAGGCCATGTTTTATGCTTTTTAAGATTATTGACTCAATAAAATATCTTTTGAATTATTTAACTATTTGCGCATTAAACTGTGTGCTCTCTGTAGAAGATACTTATTTTACCTTGAAACAAATAATAAAGCATGTAATTTGACCAGGGGCGCCCAAAGCATTGTACTGTAGAATGAGCAATGAAGATATAAGAATTGAGAAACAAACTTGTTTGCAGGAATATTTATATCTACTAGTCACTAAGACCTCCACTTGAAACTGCTCCCCTGCTGGACAGTTTGGTGGGTATTGGTGGAGAAATGTGCTTAAGGGCTGCATCTCAGAAGTGAAGGGGTGCACATAACCTGTTTGCACCAGCAGTTCCCTCTGAGTCCTCAAAAAAAGGTGAAGGAATTCAATAGCCCTGCTGGTTATAAATGACAGACATGGCTGCACATCAAGGAATATGTGATTCTGCTCTGAAGAACCCAGTCCATGTGTTAGCCTGTGTGCATGCATGCAAGTATACCAACCAAACAGAAAGGAAGAGGAGCGGGCAGCAAAATGTCTGCATCGTTTTAGGGGTTTGCAGCTGACTGAAAAATGAGAAAGATTTGTGCTTTGCCTCACATCATGAAGGTCCCACTTTCTGTTGGAGCTCTGCCTAGCATGCATCCACAAAGGAGTCTGCCGCCATGGCTCAGAAAACCCTGCTACATGATCTAAAACCAATTTCACTGTTTGAATAAGCGAACACACATTTTCTTATCTTCATTTTGCAGTCCAAAAATCCAAGCCTTACCAGGAAAACGATGTGCGGTAAAAGGAGGATTTAATTTTGAAGGTAAGCAGTATCAGACAAAAGAGCGGCTTTGTGATTGTGCGTGAACCGGGATAAGCAAGTGTTTGGCCCACCTTGAAAAGGTGATTTCACTTGAGCCTTGAGTTTAATTGGGTCTCAAAGCACTGACCTGCTGTTGCTTTGTGTGCTGCCAAACTACATTTGCCCCTCACCGCTCTGGGATCTTTGGCAAAAGCTGTTCCATGGTCAACTTCTCTATATTTACTTAATCCATGGCGTTTTGAGGAACTTTATTGTCATTTATCAACATTTTTTAAACAGTCAGTTGGATTGTCATTTCTTTAACCACATTTTGGTTTGTCGTCTTTTATAGTGCATCGACTTTCTTTGTGAAAAATACTTAAGCTTTATAATTTATTTTTATTTCTTGCCTCGCTTCAGAGCAGAGGCTGTGTTCTTCATAACAGAGCTCCAGTGTTCTCCAGAGACATTAGTGACATATTATAGTTTTTTATTTATGGTGTGAGAATGGCAGTGAGAGACTCTTCAGCAGGCAGATAGAAATTTCTGTCTCAGTGAGATGCCTCGTGAAATTTTCATGGGGAGAACACTGCCATTTTTGGTGAACATGTTCAAAGAGCCCTGACCATCGCTCTGAAAGGATATAGAAAACAAAGAAAAAAATGTGTAGCAGGAATTACACACCAGAGAAAAATAGCCAACAGAAGATAATAGAAGGTAATAACTATTTGATAGATTACACTGAAAGCCCATGGTCCAGAGAGCCCACAAAATTAGTCAAATGTGGTTTTGTTTCGTTTGTGATGGACACAAGCAACAGAATGGGTGACCAGTGACCCCACAGAACTTTAATTCTCCCTCTGAAATATACAGCATTGTGCAAAAGCAAAAAGGCAGCCACAAAAAAAACAATTGTATAATTTGAATAGCACCAGATAAATTATATGAAAGTGACCATTTGTCATACATGAACACACCACTGCACACAATTCAACCTCTGCATTTAATCCATTCACCAAGTGAAGCAGGGGGCAGCCATGAACACAGGAGCAGTGCGTGGGGACGGTACCTTACTCAGGGGTACCTCAGCGGTGCCTAGCAGTCTTGGGAATCGAACCTGGACTTTCTGGTCACAGGGCAAATGCCCTAACCACTAGGCTACCAGCTGCCCATCGTCAACTCCCCGTCGGGGAATTGAACCCCGGTCTTCCACGTGACAGGCGGAAATGCTGTCCACTACACTAACGAGGATATATGTAATCTATAAAACTGGTTAGATTAGTAAAGCTCTGTGCACCATTTGTTGAATTCCATCAGCACTGTAGCCTGATTTTATTTAATGAAAGCCTGATTAGCCAAACTAGGTACTGGATGGTAGCTTGAAATACTGGGCCACTGTGAGGAAAATTTGAATTGAATTGAATTGTTTTAAAAAGTGGTACATTCACAAACCTAAATCACAGATGAATTAATTCTAATGTTAATGTTTTATCTCATTTTTTATCTCACATTTGCACAGTACTGTATGTTTGCAGAATTGCAAATCTTGTCTTCTTTTGTATGGCAGAACACACAAAACATAGTTTCAATGCCAGATAAAGTGTGAATAAATTTCTGCGACTCAAACAGTATTAACTTAACCTTCAAATGAATGTCTGGTTAATATGAGTAAGTCACCCACCTGCTCTCACATCCATATAAACTGCATTTATAGCAAAATCCTTTGACATTGGCTTTTAGGTAAGGAAGTAATGACAAAACTGTTCTCAATTAATGATTGTTACACCACTGAAATCAAATCCTTACTTGAAAAGTATGAAAATGGGGCACGTGGCCTCAGAAGCGGCAGATTCAGTGCTCAAAATAAACCAAGCGAACACCTGGCTAATGAGAAGGTTTAAGAGTCAAGGACTGCCAGATGGTAAAGTTAAATCTTTACTGCTATTACAGTCTAATGGGCGTTTACTGACCCTGCGGTCTAAATGAAGCAGTTAATGTGTTCAGAGTTTCAGTGAATCGCATTGCTATCAGAATGATGTGCAATATTACCCCAAAAAGTAGTTATAAATAGTTAGACTAGGTCAAAGACTAAATGGTACATGCCACGGTTTTGGGAACATTAGATGGTTCATTGTTGCCCTCTAAAAAAGTTAGAGTGAAGATATACCTCAACCCTTATCAGAAACAGAGTACTTTTGGTCTGGTCTTGGAAGGCCAGGATACATGAAGCTGGTCTCAAAAAAATTCACTCAACCCTGTCAATTAACAGATGACCTGAATCAGGCGTTTTTTGAGTGGGGAAATCACTAATGTTCACCTGCCCACAAGGACAAGAGCTGAATACTCCTGCTTTTTATCAGGTCAACTCTAGTCAAGTCAAATAGGTTATTGTCATGTCAACCATATACACACAGTACATAGGGAAACAAAATAACATGCCTCAGTGCAAGACCACCTTAAGCTGAATACCAGCAAAACTGAACTTTTCATCAAAAGGAGTCCATTACTAAGCCACAACTTCACAGTTTCTTTTGAGAACTCTGTTATTATCTCCTCACAGTATGTAAGAAATCTCTCCAGAACATGCCGATACCTTCTTTACAACATCAGAAGAATCTGACCCACTTTCTCACCACTGAAGCTACGCTCTCTGGTCATCTCTAAGCTGGACTAACTCAACACTCCTCTGGCTGGACTTTCACTGAAGGTAACGAGACCATTTCAGCTGATTCAGAATGCAGCTGCGAGGTTAATCTTCAATGTACCTATATTCTCACACACTACACCTCTACTACAGAACCTTCACTGGCTTGCATTAAGTTCAAAACCTTAACACTTGCCTTCAAGGCCAAGAACAGACTTGCACCCCCTTACTTATCAGCACTGATCAAGCAGCGTGTCACGTCTCGTCCTCTCAGAGCTTCAAGCACTGCTCGTCTTGAACCTCCGTTGCTCAAAAGAGGAAAAAAAGCATCAAGACTTCAGTCTTGGGCCCCCCAGTGGTGGAACGAACTCCCTCTTGCAATCAGACTTGCAGAGTCCCTCACTGTCTTCAAGCATCGCCTGAAGACCCACATCTTTAGTATAGCTTTACAGGTATGAAGAACAGACGAAGACTATTTAAGCACTGATGTATGCCGCTCTGGATATGAGCGTCTGCTAAATCCCATAAATGTAAACATAAACAAGAACAGCAAAACAACCAGGCAAGACACCATTTAGTGCAATCAACAACATCTGCAGTACTAGTCTGAATACTAAAGTTAACTCAAATTACTTTATTTTAAAGTCTTACAAAAGAGCTTAAGTAGCTACCTCACAGACAGAAAGGTTATATATATATACATATATACAGACATAAAATAGTTAAAATATTAGAAATAAACTCACATAACCCTGAAAGCACTGTATGACTTTGATGGTGCACCTAAAAGGGGGCTGTTCTTCAAGTGTTCTTTAGTAAAGGTAAATGTTGGATGCAAACCTCAAAAAACGTTCAAATGCTTAAAAATTATTTGTCTGTTTAATAATTCTTCACCATTACTCTTTTTGGTTTTATAGAAGCTGCTTTGTTAGGAATGAACTGTAAGTGGGGATTTATTTTTCCACCCTTGCCAGGAACCCACGGGAAGAAAAAATCCTTGGGAAAGTTCCTTAGATAAGGAATTAATATGGTTGCTCAGAAACTGCCACTGTCTTGCACCCATAATCTCAATCAAGACAGAAAGCTTGTGCTCGGTTTTGAGACTTTGGGCTCTGGGGTTACTGATCTAGTAATGATTAATAAACAATTGCTGATACAGTCTTAGAGTGAATTGCAAAGTACTGGAAAATTGGAAGCCTATTAAAAGTTCACAGAGCGGCATATGAACTCTCAGTGAGCTTCTCAATGAGAATCTACTTATTTGCAGAATAAAAAAGCGACAGCATATGAAAGGGAATGAGTAAAAGAAAGAGAAAAAGATACCCTTTATGAGAAACATGTCAAAGATGTTGTCTGTTCCTGCCCAAAGTAGTGTTGTGCTGCTGTAGCTGATGGTATCATTGTGGCAGTGAGGTGTTCCGGGGAGATGGAGTCTTTGAGCCTTGATCACATGAGACAGATTGGAGAGATATTCAAACCAGCAGCACTTTATCATTTATGACCACCTCTGAATTTTGCATCTCATTGACTATGTAGGGATGTGAGATGAGAGGAAGAAAAATGGATTTACAGGGACCATTGTGTTGCTGTTATGAATGGGTGTTAAATAACCGGTGATTTGTCTGAGAACCATGGCCTGTTCCAAGACAATCGACAAAATCCCACAAAAGAATGATTGGACCATTATAGCATACAGAAAGAGATGATCACGATGAGGTTTGATTCCACTTAAAGCAAAAAGCACTGTTCTTTATTCGTATACTTTCTGTTTTATGTCATAAAAATTTTTTTGGATCTTGCAATCAGATCGAACAATTATCATCTTTTTTATTAGTTTAAAAATTTTGTTCTAAAAAAGATTATTCTAATATTGAAATACAGTTATTTCAAAATTGGACACAGTTGAATACATAGTTTATATAACTGTGAGTTGAAATGTATGTTTTTTCTGCATATGAGAAAAGAGCTGCAATATTGTAATATAATTACACAATTTCTCCTTTTTTAACTTCAGGATTATGTTTCTAAATGTGTAAACCTTAAACAGACCATAGGTTGTTAGACCAGCTAAGGTTATGTTTCATAAACAGTGTGGTAGGCAACTTTTGTCTAAGAGAGTGGGTGAGAGATCAACAAAAATTTAGTTTAGATGGAGTTGGTTGGGCCAGTTCAGTCAGTTCAGTTTGAGATAGATTACTTTTTTGAGTAATCACCCAAACTTTGATCCACTCAAACACACACACACACAGCAACTAGGGACAGTTCAGAAAACACTCTTTTGTGGTCATTATGAAATGTGGGAAAAGAGAGAGGGAGAGAGCAAGCAACAGATGATGATGGCGATGTTGACAATAATGATAAGGACATGCAGTGTAGTCTTCACTCTAAATAATAATGATGTGCTCTCAGGAAACGTCCTCCGGCAGACTCTCTGCAAAAACCTGTACTCCTCTCATTATGTCCTATCATGTCATCCTCTATCAGACTACACACACACACACACACACACACACACACACAAACACCATTATGAGCTACATCTCTCCTTCCCGCTCTTATAGTTGAAACTAGGTAGCATCAACAACTATGAGTGTGAGTGGACATCTCACTCAAAGAAGCAGATCCTAAAACCCTTCGATGCTGCAAGATTTTCCTGTCATATACATTTACTATTATACTGTTCAAAATCAGTTACAACAATATATATCACTATTTAATCATGTAGTTAAATGATTCACTGTAACATATGAATTATGTCAAAATGTCTGTTGATTGATTCGGAGTGAAGAGGCAACATGGTAGTGATGGAAACGACAGAGCCCTGTACATTTTGATGCTTTCGGATGTCAATCATATTACGCATCCTTTTTTTTTCACCTGTCGTGTCCGGCATCTTAGCAAACAGAAGGTGAAGCTGGGTGCCATGATGTGCCAGACACCTTTGCTTTGCTAAGTGGGGCTTGACAGAATAAGCCCCTCTTTTTATCAGAACGTTTTATTTATTTGATTTAAAATTAAACAAAATCAGACAGGGGTAAAGAAAATACAGAGAGAGATACAAGTTTGAAGAAGTTGAAGTGGTTGAAGATCCAAATGAAAACTGCTGCCACGATGTAATCGCTCTAAAGGCTACATCTGAAAAACAAGAACCAGCCAGACAAACACAGAACAGAATACAAAGCCATGGCACCACTGTAAAGCACAGAAACAACATATATTCCTACTGTCAATGCTATAACAGCACAGAAAAACCTGTGGTTCTTGGTTGTTTTTGATTGTGTATAGAGGAGTGTGCCTCTGATAGTCATATGTATGCCTATGTATATACCTGGGTGTATGTGTGTGAGTGTATGTTTGTGTGCACGCGTGTGTGTGTGTGTAAAAGTGCCTATGAGATTGTGTCTGTGCCTATATGTATGCATATGTGTATTACGCATCCTGATGACTATAAAAGTAGTGTCTTTTTCAAGCAGCTAACTAGAACTTCCCCAACAGTACCGGGAGAGTAAAAACTAGCACATGCCTTTTCTAACCACCACATCTTTTTAAACTGCTGCTAACACAACGTCATTAGACAGGTCAGTACATTCAGATGAAGATGGTAACAGGCAGATCTGTTACATTAGATAACTGAGGGATGAGGAAAATTAGACTAATTGTGTTCAGTTTTGTCTCTGTTCCACTGGTACAAGGAACCATGCCATACTGTGAACAAATGTTTGCGCCATTACAAATAAAGCAACCCGCACCCAAACTGTACCTGTGCTGTCAGGGCTCTGCTTGATGACAGGGTCAAAAGTGGGCCATAACCAAACCAACTGTGTCTGCTTTCTGATTGGTCAAAATGTTGTCATCATAACATGGAAAAAAAGCCATTTTTTTCTTTCTGTGCAGATAAACAACAATGGAGATACAAACAACTCGTAAATCAATAAAGTATAAGCCCTACTATCTGTTTGGGCTGAAGATAAATTTCAGTGAGATTTTTCTAACTCAGTGAAAAATACAAAGGTGTACCAGGACATCACTAACAAGTTAGTGCACTTTTTTATCACGCGTCTAAAAAAAAAACCAAAAAACTCAAACAAGACTATAAATAATGAAAGATCACAATAACAAAAGCAGCTCTGACAAAATAGCTTTCTACTGGTATGACCCCACGGACATGGTTTTGGAACAACCATTCGTAAACTGAGGGGAGAGAATTGCACCGCTGACACAACAGAAATGCCGTTACCAGGCAGAGGAAAACCGCCGAGGAAAACACTGGAAAATCAAGTTCTGTGCCATTGCATGTACAGATGTAATAATGGCCATATGGGTTTCACCAGAAATTCTCAGTCACAGGTCTCCCACTCACTCTCCAAGGTGCTGAATCCCCAACTCACCCTGGTTTTCAGCACCTGGATGATGGACCTACCAAGCAGGTGCCAGTGAGGCAGGGAGCACTTGACAAGAGACAGCTGAGGCCCATTACTGAGGAGCTTAAACTCAGCCCTCCAGAGTTCACTCAGGAGGCTTCTAAGCCTCCGTCTACATGACACTACTCACCCTTGTCCTCCCTGTATTTTTCCCACAGGTGATCTGACACCTCAGATTCCTTGCCAGGCTGACCAACGAAACCCTCTGGGCACTATTGCCGCTTTCCCTCAGGCCTCCACCCTGAAAAATCCATGCCCCTGAAAAGCCTCATAGACAGTGAAACCTTGGCCCCCCCAGTATCTTCTCTTGAATTTTTCCCACCTCTTATCAGAACAAACCCCTTCTCAGCCTTTTCTCAGCTTTTTTTTTGTTTGTTAAAATAATGAAACTTCAATCCTCCCATACCTCTTGTCCATCGGGGTGGTCTCATGACAGCAGGAATACATTTTTGGTTTGGTCTAAGCCAAGATGGTTGAGGCAACTTTCAGAAGGTGTCTGTCCTACAGTGTCATAAAGTCAGGCTTAAACCTATTGCTGACAGTAGTGCGGTCATCAGTTCACATCAACTAGGATGCTGCATTAACTTAACCCAACCAAAACTATTCTCTATAAAGTATGTAACCATTCACTACAGCTTTTGTCTAGTAATGATAAAATAATTGAGTATCTGCAAACTTAAAACCGTAAACCAAAGCATCCTAGAAATACCCAGTGAAGACAATATAAAAAATTCAAAGTGATGTAAAATGAGGAAAAACAACACAGAAAGCTTAAAACCCTAAACATAATCTATTTGGCGCTGCCTGGTAGTAGAACTAGCTTGTCTAATACTAGCATGCAAAAAATGCATGTTTATATCTGTCTTCACATCCCTACATACTGTTTGATTGCAATTTCACTGTTGCAGTTATTCTATGTAGTTTCTCTGTCATTGCTTTTCTCATGTTCTGTACCAGGACTGGAGAGGATGTCCAAGTTAACTTTAATTTTAAAGTAAGTCACTGACCTAAATGTTGGTTCTCAGTTGGCTAATAATAAGGTTTTAACAGAGGAATTTTCAGATTATGTGGAAAACAGCAAAAAGTGGATATATGGTGTTGTTCCGACAGCAATCATATTTTTTGTGCAGGTCAGTGGGCACACAACACATTGACCAGTGTTAAACAAGGTTCATGCATCTACAGTGGAGACCACTGTGCCTAGTTTCTATGGAGACCAATTTAACACTTTTAATAGATGTTAATGTACCACTGGCATTTACCACAAAGTGCTTACTGTCAGTCTCAGTTATATACATTTCATAGGCTCTGCCTAATTTGTTTAGACTGCATCTTGTTTGTGTGTGTGTGTGTGTGCGTGTGTGTGTGCGTGTGTGTGTGTGTGTGTGTGTGGGTGTGTGCGTGTGTGGCTGGGTGTGTGTGTGTGTGTGTGTTTTGTTGAGAGTTTATGAAATGTTCCATGGTGTCCCTGTTCTCTTTTCCCACCCGCAGGCAGCAGGAGGTTTAAAATGGGTTCATCATTCATTTCACATTAAACAGCAATAATACATCAATGAATATTAATAAGATTGGAAAATAGTTATTTCTGTCAGCCAAACTTGGATGAGATGCCCAGAAGCCGATCATTAGCAGTGGTGCAATGAAATAGCCTAACTATATATGCAGTAATTATTTATTGACTTGAGTATTGCATGGGGAGTCATTTTGACGAGTAGATAATAACATCTACAGAGCAGACAAGAAATAATGATTTTGTAGCGATAAATGGCCACCATCATGGTCGAAGAACCAGTTTGTAATTACAGAAATAGTTTGTCTTGACAAACTACCCAGACACCAATCAGCCATAACAATAAAACCACATGCTTAATATTGGGTCCTCTTCATGCCACCAAAACATCGCTGACCCGTCAAAGCATGAACTCCACAAGACCTCTAAATGTGTGCTGTGGTATCGTTGGCACCAAGACGTTGGCAGCAGCTCCACAAACTGCGAGTTGGGGCCTCCATGAATTGGACTCAATTCCCAAAGATGCTAGATCAAATAGAGACACCCTAAACTCTTCTATGTTCCTCAAACCATCTGTGCAATGTGTTAGGGTGCATTATCCTGTGAAAGAGGCCACTGTCTCTGCAACAATGTTTAGTTAGGTGTTACTTGTCATTAACATCCACATGAATGAGGGCTCACTGCCTCCTCTGGCTTGCATTTTGCCCATAGTGCATCCTGGTGCCATCTCTTTCCCTGATAAGTGATGCACACACCCAACCATCCATATGATTCATCAGACCAGGCCTGTTTTCCAATGTTCCATTGTACTTTCTATCACAATTTTCCTCTTTTTCCTGTTTCCAACGCATCAAATTCATGAAATCACTGTTCACTTGCTGCCAAATATATCCCGCAACTTCACAGGTGCCACTGTAATGAGATAATCAGTGTTATTCAGTTCACCTGTAGGTGGTTTTAATGTGGCTGGTCAATGTATGCTAACCGTGGTAAAGTCTTTGATTCTGGAGTGTCTATATTTTATCAATTTCTATATAAGGACGAGAGGAGAGAGCGGTGAATGAAAATAGTTGCGATCTGAGATTTTACATGTACAACAAAGGATAAATAAATTACATGCTTCCACAAAACAGGTTTCAAAGTGTTCCTGCGTACAGAAAAGACTTTCATGGAATGTCTAGAAGTGGCATTCTGAAAACGCAGCGCTCCCAAAACTTAGAATGTTAGTGTGAATGCATTTGTGTTGAAAATGATCTGAACTGCTTTCCTGCTGCTTTGTACACCCTGTAGCTGATGCTGCCTTTCAGCTTTCGAAATAGAGTTAAGAAGACTCATGGCTCTCCACTCCTGGTGATTGGCATTTGAGACAATGTGTTCTGGATTGATACTTCATAGTCCCTGCGCCTTGTATAAATACATTAATATTCAGGTTCTCTTTTTTTGTTTTGTCCTGTCTTGCTTCTTATGCTCCAGCCTTTCATATTAGTCATAGCTGAGCCTTTCTTTGTGTACTAGGCCTTAATTTTGTCTCTGAGCTGAGACAGCATGTAAAAACATGTGGTTACTTCATTGTTTGCTTTCATAAAAACCTTTTTGAAATGTTACATTTTACTCAGTAAGTTAAAATCTTTGTGGGTTTAATTTCATTCTGCTCTTTTCGTTCAGTTGGTTCACTGCTTTCCTTATTTCACTTTTGTTTTAAACCCAAAGGGTCAAAAAAGAGTGCTGATGAATGCTGGAGAAGTTCCCCTGCAGTTCTGCAACTAAGTACTACAGTCTCTGTAAAACTTTCATCAGTGAAACTTTCAAGATCAATGATCCAACAGAAATGCCCCCAAATAACTCAGTAAACTATTCACAATAACTTACTTCAGAAGTTAAAAACAATTTTAAAGTAAAGGGACAATTTGCATCACGCCCTGCAGAGATGAAATTCTGGAGTTAAAGGAATGATTTTAGGCAAAGTCAGTATTACTGGAATGAAGTTAGAGATGTTTTTGCCTAGAGAATGATTAGGTTTGAATACAATATAATTCTTAAATGCTACATTTCTGAATACATAATGACAGCCTTTTAATTTATTTCCATCAGCTTGAGACGCTGAGGGCTGCTGAGTGAAAGGACGGGCCCCTTATGGCAGCACCATCATCAGTCTGCTTTCATACTGCCTTGCGGTCACTGCCTCTGAGCTAAACTCATTATGTAAAGCACAACACAGCACGTCCACCACGTCCTGCTGTCTAAACTTGCATTGACGATGCACTTCAGGCTTTAAAAAAGGCTATTTTAAGCTGACTGGGTCTGCTGTTTTGCCACCGAGGACAGATTTGGGCTGTAGACATCTCCACTGACATTGACTCAGTCTCCCCAAAACTGCTGCTGTCACAGATCACCTAAGAGCAGGTATGACTGCCCACTAACTAACTCCACAGGGACATGGGCAGAGACTGTAAATCCAATAAATATCTGAATTTAATGGAATATACCAGAAACGGTTCACACTCTGCTTAATTCTTTGCTTTCTCTGCTTTATTTTCCTGTCTTTTCCACCTAGCACATAATGTAACCAGAAATTTGCACAAGAATTCCAATGTGCAAATGGCAAATCTTGAATCTTGAATACTTTCAGTGTCAATCTGATTATCTACAGACACTGTAGATAGGGGTGGAGGTAGCTCAGTGGGTAGGATACATGCCTCTGGACCAAGAGGTCATGGGTTCGAATCTTACCTTCAGCAGACCACCACTGGGTCCCTGAGCAAGATTCTTAACCCTAAGTTGCTCCAGGGAGACTGTACCCTGTAGTGAGGGTATGGAAGTCACTTTGGCTAGAAGCGTCTGATAGATGTAAATAAATGTTGCCCTGCGTCACCAACGCAGATTATTAAAATATCATTGATAGTGATGGAGATTTATGACCAGTTAAAATTTTAGCACTGAAGTTAGGCTTAAGAATAGGTTTACATTTGCAGTTAAATTACATGCTATGTATTTAACTTAACATCCAGCGTAAAGTTCAGTTAATTGAATATTAATTAATAAAGATGTGCCATGCATCTATAATAGACCTGCACAAAAGGCTGCACCAACATGTACAAAGCCTCCTCAATGAAATTGGTGATGAATGTTAATTGATGGATTTTGAAGGATTTTTAAAATGTGTCAGTGATAAAGACATTGGGGCATGTAGAGTATTTGACTTATTTTTAACTGTAAACAATGTTTGTCAGTTTGCTGTTGGTGGAGAGTAAGCTCAACAAAGGGATAGTGCAACAGAGGTTTGGTAAATGGCTTTATTTTGCAACAATAACTGCACCCACAGTAGCAGGCAGTTAAATTGGCTTTGATACAAAGACAGTTCTGATGTAAACCTAGCCCTGAAACACATTGCATCCACGGCAGAGGCCCAGCATGGCTAAACAGTTCCTTTACAGTTTTAAAAACTGTTAGCTAACTCTGTTACAGAACAGAGTTTTGTTTTATTTGTATTGGCCTCACAAAAAAAAGAAACAAGCTGAAATATAAGTTTATGGAAAATGCGCTCCACGGTGAAATTTACCAACTCCATTACAATACTCCAATTACAGCTCCGTGAAAAAATTGAGATCACTGTAACTTATGTTTAAATCAGCATCTCTATAAGTGTGGCAACCATTCCTTGGCAGTGTCTGTTTCTACACAAGCACCTCATTCTGCTTTATGGGGTACTGATTAGTGATCACCTGAATCAAATCTAATTTAATGAGTAAAAGTATAAAAACAATGCTGCAATCAACCCTCTCCTCTCGAAATGTGACCAGTTGGATGGCATAACAAGACTAGAAGTACATTAAAGATACTTATTGTCATTTTGTTAAAGAGTAAAGAGATTTGTTTTCTTTGAAGTTTTCTTTCACAGCATCATGTACAACCACACATGGCTGAACTCCTCCCTTGACAATAATCATCAAGAGAGCAGTCTTAAACTCACTTTCTAGGACAACATATGGCATCATTACCATCGTATTAGGGACTGTTACTGAATCCTTTTATCTGGACGTATCTTTGCTTGACATTTTTCAACTTTAGTTGCACTAGCTATGGATTTGTACTGATAGGACATGAAAATACTTTTGTAAACTGTCTTGGATAATTGTCTGCTAAATGGCATACACTTAAATCTGAACATATAATGAAACACTGTGCTGGTTAAATTGTAGTTTTATCAAAAATGGCTCTTCATAGTACCAAGGGTTCTTTGACTTATAGTGAATGCTATACAGAAACATACAGTATTCTCTGATCTCAGTACTGAAATGGATGTTTTTATGACTACGGAATTCAATCACTGATCAAGGTTGACTTTAAAAAATAACCAGGTGACTTTATATTGAGTTAGTTTTCAGATTAAAAGGCATTTTTTGTTCCTCCAGAGGACCAAAACACTGCCTTGGTTTATTAAGACGCTGTGTTTGCCTAATGCCTGTGTTTGCAATGTTACCATTTGACATTAACTTCTAAACTGTAGAGGTCTGCAATTTCACTGAGGCTTTTAATGAAAAACCTACATTTTAGCCACAATTAGGTTAAAGTATGTGAGAAGTTCCTTGTGGAGTTTGACTTAATCTTAATAATGAGTTTCCCTTTTGTAGAACAACCTTTGAATATGTTGAGGGTATTTGTAGAAAAGAGTACTGTTTGCAATATAAGGATTGTTTTATTGAGCTTTACTATCCTTAGGGTGCTATTTGTTTATAGTTCAGCTCAGCATTGTGATTTGTTTCAAAATATGAACAAAGAACAATATAATTAGAGCCAAGTTTAGTCTCAGGTCAGTCAATAGTCTCCTCAGTCCAATTGGTAACATCTTTATTAAAAAACAAAGAAAAGATCGTTCAAAGAATACAGTCAATTCTTCACATTTGAGTCTCCATCCATGCACTGTTATTATTAATTGTTGCTTTCTTATATTTCAAATCTCAGTAATGAAAAGAATCTCCGGACAGTCTAACTTGTTAAGTAAAGTACAGTAAGTAAAGCAAAGCTTTATTGTCATTCCAGCCATATACATATAGTAAACAGAGAGATGAAATATCATCCTCCTGTACCGTAGGTGCAACATAGAACACAACAGAACAGCAGCACTCACACAGATCAACAACTACAAGCTGACACATAAAAGTTGGTTTCACTGGAAGATAACAGGATTACTGAGAGCTCTGTGAGGTCAAAGGGGTCCATTTATTAATTTTAAATGCTAGTAATAAAATCCAATTCCAAACAAACTCATAAGATATCAATCATGTTTGAGCCACGTACGCCTAAACCTAAGGTGGTAATAGCTCAGTGATCCTCTGCTGGTAGAAAACAAATCATTTTTCATGCAGATGGCAAAATGGCATTCTTGTTGCCAGTCTGCAAAAAGCATTATCAACATTCTAGCATCGACAGAAGATTTATTATAATTTTAGATTGCATGTCATCCCTAAGAATAACACATAACAAGCAAAATGTGCGATAATCATCACAGCACTGTCTCTTCTTGTTACGCCTAAAAGACATGTAAGAAATGACTAACGATGTTCCGCTTAGCTTTATCACTTGTCTGTCAGTGGTGATTACATCCTACACAGGCGAAGGAGCTATTAGCGAAGGACAAGGATTGTCTACACCATAGTTTCACGTTTCAAAGATTGATTTAAAAGAAATGAACAATTGTTCTTACTGTAAGCAAAACATACGTCATTTTGTTTTCTTATTCTGCTTCTCTACATGTACTGATTCATTATCTGAGCTGCTTATTCTAACCAGTGTGCAAGGCATGCTGGGGAGTATCACAGTTTTCACAGGCCAAAAGTTGAAGTACCATCCCTCGTGTTAAGTTCAAATCCTTAACGCTTGCTTTTAAGGCCAAAAACGGACTTGCACCCCCAAACATAACAACATTG
>JBBPDB010000019.1:8212808-8223188 GCA_037974465.1 Brachypetersius altus
CACACACACACACACACACACACACACACACACACACACACACACACACACACACACACACACACACACACCTCACCCATGTTCTTTGAAATCAGCTTAAAAGAGAACTTAGAACTTCAATGTCTGTGTGCAGACACCTACCTTCTTCCTGTTTATATACCTTGAAGTGAGTCACTTCCAGTAGATTACCAATAAGTTATATGACATATTTTTTGTTCTACCTATGGCCAGGTTGCATATAATATCATAAGGAGTATAATATCAGTAGCTAAAGCAAAAATCATACCCTCACCCCACCCCAACACACACACACACACACACACACACACACACACATCACCCATGTCCTTTGAAATCAACTTAAAAGAGAAATGTTAGACCACCATTATAACAGCTAATTAAATGTAAATATATGACAGATTCTCCTGCACATTAAAGAGGAATTATACGTATAGATATCTTCTCGAAAGCTGTTTGGAACGGTAGAGCGTGGTTCTACAGAGTGTGTAACTGAGATAAGGAGGAAAGTAGGCATGTTTAGTAGCACTGGTTAATGAGTAGGCAGTGGGGTGTTAAAGCAGGAGAAGGGAGGGGTAGTATGTCTAATTAGTGTGAGCGCATTTAATTAGCTTGTGGGCTCAGATTGTGCTGAGTGCTATTTAGATGGATTACGCTGTTGACCTTTAGTACTGTCTGAGATTAACGAATTGACTCCAGCCATAACTTGCGGAAAGCTCTGCTCACTACAAGCGGATGATGAATGATTGTATTAAAGGAATAGAATGGTGACCTGAATGGTTATCCAGGAAAGACTGAAAACAGTGCTGTCTCTATGGTTTTATTTTCATTATTATATCTTTGTTGCATTTGCTGCATCCAGTAATTAAGGTTTGCAAGCTCCATCATTCGCCAAACATTGTAATATCTAAAATACAACAGCATCAGTATTGTAATAATCAGGTAAAAGGTGAACAATTGTGTCTTTTTCATTTGCTTCATGGGAATGAGACATTTACCTGCTAAAGCTAACAGCTGTTCCATCACGAATCTGTCCCTGGTGTGATGTTAATTGTGGCTCAGGCCACACCTTTTCTATGTGTGTGTTCAGTGAAGGATAATACTGCTTTCTTTGTGAAATGTTTTATACAAGAGCTACATGTCATCTGTCACGACTGATTTTTGTAATTTTCGAGGCTGAATTAGATTAAGCATTAACCTTACAACATTTTAGAAATGGTTACTTTACAGGACAATGAAAAAGTGAAAAAAATCATATGGAGTATTTTGCAAAAGTATTAAACCATCTTAAAAGGCATCAGATTTGTTTGAATTATAAATAATTATAGTGGACATAATTGTCTTTCAATTGTGCTTTTATATGTCAATCACTAGAAAAGTTCTCCTTTTCTGGACAAAAGACTCTTTTAAATCAAGTAATTGAAGCAATTGTCAGACTCTGAATCTGAAGGAAAAGTGAAAATGCTATGAAAATGAAGATCAAAGAAGGATTCTAAGGTAGTTTATGAGTGGTTTAGACATGCACAAGACAGAATAATACCCAGTTGTTTGGATCTCAGTATAAACTGTTGGATCAATTGTGAGGAAGCAGCATCCACCCAGGGACTACCTAAACAAGGTCATCTCTCAAAATTCCACATCAGATCAAAAAGGGGACTTGTAAAGGAAGCCAGCAATCACTATGAAGAAGTTCCAGTGTTCATTGGCTGAGACTGGGGTGTAGGTGCCCCAGTGAACAATATAATAAATTATTTTAAAAAAAGCCATTACTGAAAACACATCAAATGTAGGATAAAACGTCATGGTCTGACGATTAAAATGGCCAGAAATTAGGACGTTATATTTGGTGCACACTTAACTAACACATCCATTTAACTTAGATCATCCTGTCAACAAATTTCTGGGGTTGTTTCTCCACAGTATTGGGGACTGAGTATCTTGTTAAAAATGAAGGACAGATAGATAATGCAAAACCCAAGAATATACTTCACCTTTCAGCAGGTCACAAGGTCTCAGTTCAGTCGCGAATCTTTGATATACTATGAAAACTGCAATCATGCGTGAAACGCCATGTAACACTTTCACAAAAAACGTTTACATTTGCAAAAAAGAATAGAAAAAATACAAATATTTGCCGGACAAATTTGTGTGATTTGTAATCTGGACAGTAATGTCTGATTACTTTTACTGGGCACTGAATGGATGGATGCATAGATGGATGGATGGATAGACAGATAGATAGAAAGACAGACGGACAGATGGGTGGCTGGACGGATGGATGGACAGACGGACACACAAATAGATACACAGGCACACACACAAATACACTTGTTTTACATAATTGTAGGCCTACAGTCGTGTGTGTGTGTGTGTGTGTGTGTGTTTGTGTGTGTCTAATTGAAGGGGCTAGCTTGGTTCTTCATCTGGTTTAGCAAAGCATGTGAAGATGTGAGGAACAAAATTGGAGGAATTAAAATTTTGCCATGTGGCTGCAAGAGGGACATTTAACGGACCATTTCTTTCACAGCAGTGCAGACTGGAGTGTCCATTCTCTCCCTTTTTACTTTAACCAGGATGCCATCAGGATGCTGCTGTGATGGTGAGAACAGGGAAATGAGAGGAGTTGATAGGACTGGAGGTTTGAATGCACACAGGAATATCTCGCTAATGAAGCAGGTCTTTCTGAGGGGTTATGTTTTGCTTTGTAGATGTTCGGGAAAGTTAAGGGACCTTCTTACAGACCCACAATCCTCTGTTTTTAAATATGTTTGATTCAGTAAAATAGGTTTCAGAGGATCTTTAGTAATTGCAACGGTTCTACTTAGAACTTAGAGAACCATTATAATCCATTCCACTATTATTACATGACAAACAACCGGTACAGTTCTATATATAGAGCCCTTTTTGCTAAGAGAGAACATAACATAATTAACACGTCAATCATATTTCAGTGCATATATTTAATATATCTACTAATTCAGACTACACCAGTTTAGCCTTTTTACACTAAAACTAATGTTAAATATACTGTATCTGTAATGGCATAGTCTGTTTAAATTTAAAGGACAAAATGAAGCTAGAAAGTGGTCATGTAAATATGTTTATGTATTATATTTATAATAATAATAATAATAATAATAATAATAATAATGACTCTTGAAGACCTTCTGAAAATTGCAGACTAGGCTCTAGAAAGGTTATTTGTAGTGTTCACATGTGGTGTTGTCTTCTTGCTCATGATACACTCCTCATTATCCACGAATCACTACATCTACAATCACTTCATGTGCATGAGTAGTGTGTGTGTGTGTGTGTGTGTATCCTGGGAACAAACAGCTGTCTGTGATGTCTCAGTCCTCTGCTCTCTCTGATGACGGCCACAGCTAATCTGCAAAACAATTTCTGTGTTTTTTAGAGGGTAAAATGCAGACGATAAAGCTTCGCAGGCCTTATCTTGTTTTGGGAAAACACGGTGAACAATGTTTAGCGACTTTATTGATTCATTTCCTCCCACAAATAAACATCTCTATTTCCGTCATCATTTTGCAGTCAATCCATTAACCCTGAGGTATGAGGAAAATATTATAGAGGAAATGAAGATTAGAGAAACATTGTAGTGAGTACTTTATTCTCTTATGTTCATGAGAGTCAACAGAATCACATTCTAGGTACTGATATGCAGTTTAATGCTCTGGGTCATTGCTTAGGGTAAGCTGTAACTATAATCATAAATATGAAGGGACTTTTCAATGTATCATAAACATTGAGGGTTTATCAGCTCAACATTAGAGTGTGTACTATTTCTGCAGGCCATCTAAGTGGGTTATGAAGGTTTTTAATCAACATCAACAGTGTTAATCATCAATACACACTTTGAGTACAAAAGACTTGAGTAATTACCCCCAATACAAGATGAAGACCCTGTTCGGTGTGCACAGGGTACAGGGGAGAAACACTTGACTTTAAAAAGTTTGTGACGCATCAACCTCTCCCCCAGTGTAAATTAAATCATGCCTACCGCGCATCTCCACAAGGGTTTTCTTTAAGTGAATCTGACATTAATAAGGTTTTGATCACGCCTCATTTTTATTCATGAGATTTTTGAGAAAGTGCGGTTTCAAGTTAAGTTTAGCGCTGATATTTGCAATATGTTGGGAAGCAGAAAGGCTTCAGGTAAATTGGCTGTTCCCAAACTGCGGAATGACTTTGTCTCACCCAGCCTTGGCTCCTGGAGCGGCGATGTGAGAGGGTTATTAGGTGAGAGAGCAGTAGATCAGAGAAAGCACTGATGGGCACTTCAGTCCACGTTTCCTTTAATACAGCTATTCATCAAGGATTGCTCAAGAAAATCCTCTCCACGTTGACACACTGAAGAAGTCTCAGATATACCGGCAAAGTATAGCTGACACTAAGGTGCAAATGATCTGCAATTACTGTGTCTTGGTTTGACACGCGTGTCAAAATGCTTTCGGAATGGAAGGGCTCTTTAGGCAGAATGCTGTCACTTATTGACAGAGAAAACCAGAACTTTCTTCATTAGCACTATTTCCACATTTACTCCAGACCATAAATGTGCATATAACACCAGGTCATGAAGATATGGTGCAAAGTTTTAGAACGACGGCTCATTATTTTTTTAGCCACACTTCCATTGTCTCATTAAGGCATCTCTGGCAAAAGCTACCTTGATGCTTTTTGAAAGAAAACTTCAAACTGCCTGTGCAACTAAAGTTGAATGTTGACAAAAAAGGAGCAAAAGCAACCTGCTCGGAGCATCATGACAAGGTTCCCTGCTGATGCCGTTTGCTATGAAGAGATCTGGGTAATTGGCATTGTACTGTAACATCTGCATAATGAATTCCCTACAGTCACCAAAGACGCTAATGAAGGCAGGGCTAGTTTGAATAAAAGGGGGAATACGGGGACGTAGGAAAAGTGATGAGGCTCATTCATTTTCTTCACAAATAACCATTTATTCTTCACACATTTAGCGAAAATCACGGTTTATTGAAAGGACACAAGAAAGTAGAGAAACTGAGACACGTAGCAGTAGATTAAGTACTCAGTGCATGGCACATCATTCTCAGGGAGACGACTCACTGTGAGTCGGGTTTTTCTCTTTAACTCTGGCACCGAAAGCTTCAAAATATTCAATGGTGAAAGTTGGCCAGCCAACTTGAGTCACGAGCATCTTTGTGGAGGGAGAGTAAATTAACCTTTGCTACACCACACGAAGAACCAAACCTTCACCATTTTAGCTCAATTTAACAAGTCATTTTAAGCACTACAATTTCTGGGCCTGCATTCACAAAGCATCTGAAATTAGGAGCTTTAAAGTGGTCTTGTTTTCCCTGCTTCGCCTACTGACCATCAAGGCAAATAGCGAAACTGAGCGTGATGCAGCACTCTTGCACTGAGGAGCTTTGTGAATACGCCTCTGGCCTTACGGTGCCAGTCCAGAAAGTGTTTTTCAACTACAAACATCAAAAATCAAAGAAAGTTTGTGTCCTCAATTTTGAAGAAATCAAACCAAAAACAGATAACAAAGAAATTAACAGTTAGAAAAGAAATGACCAGTACCATTGTAACCTTTTTAAAATCAAATCCTAAAAGTCTATAGTGCATGCCATTGTACTATGCTGTTGGATTCATCGAGAAAGTTCAAAATTGTACGTAGGGGATTCCTTTTCTACAATTAGCAGTGTTACATACAGCAAGTATGTGTGTGCATGTGTGTGTGTGTGTGTGCATGTATGGTGTTTTTTGTATATGAGAGCACTGAAAACATAATAGGGCTTTGAATTTAGCTGCTTTAAATGTGTACCTTCACTACTATGCAAAAAATCCCTATCAGTATTTAGTTTGTTCATCTTTTACTTCAATGCAACCTCCATAGCATATCCATATACACCTCATCTGCCTTTAATTTGTGCAGCTAAAATGGTCTAAATGAGATATTTCTGAGGAGGTTAGATAAAAGAATCCACTTTCATAAGGCAGAGGAAAGTCAAAGGAAAGCAAGTGAAATAACAGCCATTTTCAAAAACCGAAATGTTGGATACAGAAAAAAAATGAGACTATGCGTGACCCGTTGGCTGATTTGACAGAAAATAAGTGACAGAATAGTTCTCTGACGTTTGCACAGCAGTGCATTAGTAGAAGATAGTACCTAAATGAAATATTATCCAATTAACTTCAATAAGGAACTGAGAGACAGTTGTGTTGATGCTATATATTTTACTCTTGTGCAACTATCTGGTACATTTGAATCCGATAAATTCAAAGCTCTGTTCTTTTCAGTGCGCATGTTTATGTGTATGTGCTTTTATGCTGTGTGTGTGTGAGAGAGAGAGAAAGAGAGAGAGAGGGGGTTATAAACTGATCTGACTTCATCTCTACCATGCAGAAAATCTGCTAACTCATTGTCTCTTAGTTGTGTTTGTCCAGGTGTGTCTTTTCTGGGCCTCCCTCCTTGCTCTTGCTGCTGTGCAACAGTGTCCCTGCACTGCCGTGTCCACTGCTCTCTGGGATCCTGGGCTGCAAGGCAGAAATAATGAGAGACCGGCACGTCACACATTAAAGGAATGAAGGGAGCAGATGAAATATGAACGTTTTCAAAAGACAGCTTTAACGAGAGCACACAGGCCAGGTTGAACGAGTGCAGACAGCGAAGCAGCTACTCCCTCGGTTCAGAGATGTCTGTTCATTTTTTTTTTATTTAATTTTTTTTTTAACCGTGCACCTGTCACCATCACATACAGGCCTGTCACTGCAAGGGCCTGATATTGATCTGACCAAATACCGTATGATAGAGGAAACTCTGAGCTTAGAGAGGCCTGACATTTCATTTGGTCACACAGCACAGGAGAATGATACTGGGTGTTAATGTGAATTTCATTAAAGTAGACACCTTATGATGTTCACTCATAGGTATTTGAAACAAATGGAGACATTCTGTTGAATGTGCAATGAGAAATGTGGGTTTGCAAGTAGGACAAAGGGATAATTTTGAAGAATTTGAGGCAATTGTATGGCAAAGAAAGCACCCCCTAACACTAAATACATAGAAAAAGACACAATCTCACAGAATACAAAACTGAAATAGGACATCTGAGATGTGTAATTGGGATCACTTGGATCATGAGCAGCAGAAAATGCAATTTCGAGGACTGAGCTTCAGAGGTGTGTACAAGAAGCACGAAAAACATCCCTATGTGTAGAATGCTTCCTGAAAAGAATGGAGGGTATCAACACAGTTTGATACCATATTTAGTAGTGAAGGCTTTTGTGTCTGTGCTCAATGGCCAATTTAACTGGATATTAAATAAATAAAAGGCTGATCTCTCTCTCTTTGGCACAACAATGGATATCATTCCAAAAATGTCTGCCCAATTTCCCCAAAATACCACAGACTGAAATGAAAGGTCATAGCGCAGATGTTCATGTTAGCCTTACTCTACACTCAGTGACAATAAAAACACCACACAGGGCTGCATCTGTTAACAACATGATCCTGGGTTGAATTTGATTGCTATTACTGAGGGACCTCTGGCTTTAGTCAATTTCAGCTGGCCACCCTCTCCACAATGACTGTATTGTACTATTGTATTGTTGTATCATAAAAACTACAGATTGTAGACTGTAGTTGAAAAAAATTACAACACTTTCCCAGCAATGAATGATTCTGCAACTTCAGATAATATGCTGATTAAGGCTCAATGTGTAAAAAAAATACATTTTCATTTCTGCATGAAGGTTAATGGTGTGGCACTCACCTGGTTGTGGCCAGTCTTTGCTATCTCCACAGATGTTCTCTCAGTCTGATTCCGGAAACATTCTCCACCCACCTGAGGAGCAAAACTCATTTTAGAAAGGACACAAGAAGGTCTGTCTACATATTGCATAGTCCCCCTCCAGTGCAGTAGTTGATTTCTGGATACAGGATCACTGCTGTCTTGGTGTTTTTGGTGGATTATTCTCAGCCCGAAGACCATAAGGTGTGTAAAACTCCAGATACATGGCTGTGCTTGAGTTACTCTTACACATTTGTGTCACCCCCCATGCTGGTTCACCATCCAAGTAATGTCTAGTCTGTAGTGATCTTTGGTGGTCGCTTTCCAATGATAGACAAGGTAAAGGGTGACTGGTGAGCTGTGCAGCAATAGAAGGGCTACAGTATGCAACTGACATCCAACAAAATGCACCAACATGGTAAGCGTACATGATAAAACTGCCCATAAGCGCGAGGAAGATGTTCCGAATTAACAAACTTGTGCAGATAAGGGTAGAACAACTAAGGGTTGTGTTAGGTGAGCGAATTTGAACAATTTATCACTTCCTGCTTCCATTTAGTGCAGTTTTATTTGTATACTGTTTTTTTTTAATTAAATGTTATAATAAAGCAGGTTTACATCATCTCCTGTACATACTGTATACATTAAATACGCTGATATCATTATTAATCATTTGTGGATGTGTGTGTTTTTAAAACCACAGCTTATTTTTTTCCTGAGTGAACCCATGTAGGTAGGGCTAATGTAATGTAATGCTGAATATAGCTGTTTGCTGTTTACTCCCCAAAAGCCGTGCCTGGGCTACGGTGATTATACAGCTTTGCATATAAACAGATTAATCACATCGCTCAAGGGATGGCGCATTTTAAGGAAATGTTTCATATGCATGTATTTCCATGTTCCGAAACAACCCAGAGAGATTTCAATCATGCAATTTAGAACAAAATGCACTCTCAAGTGAGATTAAGGTATTTTGTGTAAGTTTAAAGTTTAAAGAAAATAATATATGCCCTTTTTCTACATGCACGCAAACACACACATATGCAGTGGCAGCCTCACATACTCACACACAGATGCAGGAAGAAAGCAAGTAAGTGAATAGACTGCAGATTGGTGGCTGCCAGAAATAAAGCACTATATATCCCGGGCCGTAAAACAGTCAAGAGGGAAAAAAATCAAGGCTCCTCTATATCTTCCCTCCACTTATTCTTATTGCTGATTTTTGCCTACTTCCCCTGACTCTGTAGCAAAGAGGATGTAAAATTTACTCATTTTGCCTCTCCGCTCATCATTAATTAGCCGTGAATAAAATGCAAAATTCAACCCTGTTCATTAATGATACAGCAGCACTGATGCAAGAACCATTCGAATGGATCACCCTTTCTTTGTTAATCTCTTTTTTCTCACATTTTCTCTGATTCTCTCTCTCTCTCTTTCGCTCTATGTGTGGCTGTCTTTATCTGTTAGCCTTCTCTTTTATCACTCCATCTCCTTTTTTACTGTTTCATTTTCTTTCTTTTTTGCCTCACGTCTTTTGCTCAAGTGTTGTCTTTACTCTCTCTCTCTCTCATATCCCTTTCTTTCTTTTCCTCTTTCTCTGCTTCATTCTCTCTATTTCTTGTTCCCAGATTTTACAGCAGCACTGATGAAGACCCTTTTAAATGTCCTCTTCTCTCTCTTTGTCAATCGCTCTTTCTTACATTTTCTTTGCTGATGTCTCTTTTATCTCTCTATCTCCTTTATTGGCTGCTTTATTTGTTTGTTTATTTCTTTCTTTTTTTCCCCGCCTCTCATCTTTTGCCCATGTCTGGTTGTTTCTTTCTCTCTCTCTCTCTCAACATACCCATTTCTATATCTTATGCCTTTTTTTGCTCTTTCTCTGCTTCTCTCCCCCTATTTCTATTTCGCCTACTTTCTCAATGTCTCAATCTCTCCTTTGTGCTTTTTTTTACTCTTAATCTCTCTATGCTTCTCTCTGTATATTATTTCTTTCGCCCACTATTAATATCACCTTGTTCCTTTCCTACCTCGCCCTCACTTTCTCTTCCTGCTCTCTCTCTCTTTCTCCCCTTGCATCTCTGTCTGTCTTTTTACCTCTCTCTCTGCATCTCTTGCTTTGTTTCTCTGTCTTTTTATCTCTCTCTCTCTCTCTCTCTCTCTCTCTGTGTGTCTTTCTCTCTCTCTCTTATCCTGTCACAGGACTCCACCCTGTAGTCCTGCCACAGTGATTTCATCAATAACATCAGCAGGATGGGCACTTTTTCATTAAGAGGCAATCTTCATGACAGGTCATCCACACAGGGCGATCTTCCTCGTGTTGAAGGTGAGTCGTTTGGAGTATAAGGAGTACATGCTCACCCTTTGTTTTCTGTCTTTCTCTATCTCCTCTCTGTGTCTGTTTTCTTGCTTACTTGTACTGTTTCTCATTTATTCACCCCCATTTAACTCACACCCACCCACCCACACACACTCACAATCCCACACACACACACACACACACACACGGAATCCTGTCACTATGGTTGATAACCACATGTCAGTAGTAGGTGAGATTAATCTCCTCTGGGCT
>JBBPDB010000019.1:8223288-8256002 GCA_037974465.1 Brachypetersius altus
TGTGTGTGTGTGTGGATATATTACAAGAAGCTCACAAAACTACCTTTTCAGTACCTTTTTAAAAGTGCTCTATAAATAAAATGTATTATTATTAACAATCTCTCGACAGCAATGACTGTAAAAAGGAGCGACCAGTGGTTCGTCTGGAGTGAGGATGACAGGAATAAGAGAGAAAAGGAGGCACATGGCACCACTAGTTGACAAAAGTACCATTCTGTGTGTTGAACTGGGCAATACAGGCCTGCAAGGGAAGCGATGGCACATGAACATCCCTTACACGTGGGGTTCGGCCAGGAATGAGAGGTAATGTGTCTAACAGGACCGAGCGGCGAATAAAGCCTCTGGGCCGAGAGGGAATTATAGATGAAACATGTCTACAGTCATGAACATCCGGCTGAGCAGAAAACTGCGTTTCGTTTTGTCAAATTTCAAATGTATATTTCATAGACAGAGACAAGCATCGTTGTTCTGTGCTCCAATACGAATTGTGCAGTGTGCAGCTAAGTAGGCTTGGGTCCACCTACAGGCCTGCCTAGTGGGAAACCAGGCTGGAATCCTCATCATTTTAAATCAATAGGATGTGCTGAGAATGGATATGTAGAAAAGTGGTGCATGGCTCCTATTTTCCACGATATTTCTTGACGGATTCCTCAGGAGTATTTGTGCATCCTAACGTTGGACAGGCCCAGCTTTAGCCCACCGTCTGCCCTGGTGGAATTTAAACGGTTCAGTCCGGTCACGGCATGGTAAAATGGGGAAAACGGTGGTGTGGATGCCAGTGTAACTTTTATTCGCATTAAAAGAATAGAGGCAACATTAGGGCTGGAAAACTGTTATTTTATGCAAATAATATTTTGGACAATTTATACTATTTACTTTTACTCAATTACAAGAACAAAACAAAAACAGAAATATAATTATATAATAAATAAATAAATAACTGATATAATTTATATTATATTTATAATAAATATAATATATATATTTTTTATATTTTAATGTAAAAAAAAACCCAAATCTTGAGTTATTTATTTTTCTGAACCATTCAACCATATTCTTACCTGTGAAAAATGCATCACAAACGCCCCACCGTGGGTGGAGGTGGCTCCGTGGGTAGGATACTTGCCTCTGGAACAAGAGGTCACAGGTTCGAATCCTACCTTCAGCACCACCACTGGGTCCCTGAGCAAGACCCTTAACCCCAAGTTGCTCCAGGGAGAGACTGTCCCTGTAGGTAGGGAATGGAAGTCGCTTTGGATAAAAGCGTCTGATAAATGCCGTAAATGTAAAAAGAAAATATAATACCGTTTGTTTTTACTTTTAAATACGCAAGTTGTGTTTGCAATATGCTTAATATGTGGTTTTTAATGTCTGTTTTGATTCCGTGTTTCCATTTTTATTTAGGGTTGTGCCCCGACACCCTTTCTTTATGTACTTTCTACACCCCTGTTTAGTAGCTGTTGAAGTATTAAATTAAAAACTCCACCGTGTCCCAATAACACCTGTCTAGAGTTGGTGGAACCTCCTGAGGATGAAGTTTGTTTTGAACATCTTGCCATCAGAAATTCCTAAGTGAGTGTTTAATGTCAGTGGAAGAAATGCATGTGTTGCATTTTTCAATGCAGATGATTTCTGACTTAAAAGTCATATATTTATTTGTTTTTTCTTACAATTCGGACCACATTCTTGTTGCTTACAAAGCCAGGTGAGTCTCCAGATTAGTATTTGCTACTAAAATCTGAACTAGAATGAATGAACGTGGTTTCCATCAGTGAGCACATATCCTACATTCCTCTTGCGCTTCTAATGTTTGCAAGATTTTATACACAAAAATAGTATTAATTCGTATTTAACATTTAGCAACCTCTCTTAATTACTCACGGTTAAATAGCCTTTAACGACTCACTGCACCTTTTGATGCTGAAATATGTAAATGACTTTAGTCCTGATTGGCTGCCTTGTACAGCGTCTAATTCCGAAAGCGGTTCAAGCTGAAACAATCCTTAACATTAATTTGGTTGTTGTGGGCTGAACAGACTGACATATGTAGATGTGCCTCCTTTGTGACATCACAAAATGATGAATAGACTCCATATATGGGCCATTTTGAACTGGCTTGGGAACGATACATTTTAAAACTTCATTGTTTACATACTACTTTATCTTAATTCATGTAAACTTTAGAAACAAGAACGTGTGGTTTTCCATTATATGGGCCCTTTAAGGGACAAACAAAGTCTTCATCAAGAGAAGAGTCTCACCTGTCTCTGTCATGTAAGAGAAAATCTTCAGAAATTCCTTTCTTCTTTGATAATAAACCTTTAAGAAGCCTTCGACGCCCTTTGAGTCACAGATGAAACAAAGTGGCACTTGTTTTCGAGGCACATGTTGCGGCACAGAGGAGGGAAAAGGGAGGAAAGTGAAAAAGAGCGAGGGATTATTGTGAAGGAAAGCAGGTGCTGGGAGTTTAAAGAGTCCAGAGAGGAGGCAGCGTGCTGTTTTTTTCCCTTAGCACTTTATTTAGCCTCTTACTAAACCTCTCTCTCTCATCTTTCTCTCTCTCTCTCTCTCTCTGGTGACTAGGCCTTGTTTCTCGATCCTGTCCTTGTCCGTGAGTTCTGGAGGGCCGTTATTATCGGTAAAGTGGTTTTAAATCCCCTGCTGCTCAACAACAGGACGTCTTGAGGATGCTAATCCCGTCAGATAGCCACCCGTCTCTCTTCCAGCGCTCTCTCATGCCTGCCGCGCTTTCAGCAGCTGGAAAAGCATTCCTGACTCCACGGCTCAAACAATGAAGCAGTTTCAGCCCAAACCCTTCTAAAGTGGCACAGAGGTGTACAGTAGACACTTAAAAATAAAGGCTCCCGATTGGTTCTTGGTTTGGATGCACAGTCCCTGGAAGAAAAAAAACTTTTATTTGTAAAAAAAAAAAACCTTTGCATTATGTGGAATTTCGTAAAACTAAACCTTTTTTTTTGAGAAAATAGTTAATGGATGGGATTGTTCCAACAAAAGATCATAGTTTCAGAACGTTGGTGCTGAAAACCTGAACATACTTCAGTTTATAGTGTGTAAAATAGCCATTTTGGCTAATTTTAGCACATTTACATTCTATGTTTATTAATGTGCACTGTCCATGATTGATAAATAAATAAATAAATAAATTAAATAAATAAATAAATAAATCCTCTTTATTAGAAACATCTACCTTCCACTCTCTGGCCACTTAAGGAGCACATATCTTTTAAAGTCCACTATATTGGTGTATATTATTTTATACTGTATTAGTTAATGTAGTCAGAAGCAATCACATTCTTCATCATCTTCTACTGCTACTACTACTCAGTGTGAATTACCCCTCCATAATTGGACCTGTGCCTCCCCCCCAACTGCTATTTGTACTGTACCCCCCAGTTCTTGATTGGGGGGTACAGTACCCCCTGTAATTCGAACCATGCTACTAATACTACTAATATTATTATTATTATTATTATTATTATTATTATTATTATTATTAATGCTAATAATAGTTATTATTATAATAATTATAATTATCATCATAGCTGGAGTTTGGCACCTCTTCTCCTCCTATAGTTTTTAAACATTGGCATGGTTCCAATGCCGACACATACGTTGAAACCCAGCGTAGTGTGTGTGTGTGTGTGTGTGTGTGTGTGTGTGTATTCAGATCTTTAATCAAATGATTCAAGGCCAAGTATAGATCGATTTAAAAATTCTATTTTTGTGATCAAGTTGTAACGTATGGGGAGAGAGAACAGAGAGGTGACGTGACGCACGGCTTGGTAACAGACTGAGTTAATGCTCCCCTCCGTGACTGAGTGGTAAAAACACGGCACTGTACAGAGAGTCAGTAAAGGTGCTGGTTTGATACCCCACTGTGAATAAACCAGTGTTTGTGTGCCTCAAAACACTTTATAGCAGCCACACAGCCACACTTCACATTATTCTGCGGAAATGCGATCTAGTTACAAACTGTAGACCATCGATGTCGAGCACAACCTGTCAGCCCTCTCCTCTACCCCATTCAGAGCTGGTCGGTTGGCTGCAGTGCCAGTGCTGACCAGATATAACTTAGATAGTGACTCCTTGTAGTGACACTGATCTAGGAGGGTGTGCTATACTGGTATGAATATATCAGGGCCAGTGGTTTTGATGCATTTTTGACAGCCGTGCCTTTTCAGGTGGGCTTAAGTCATTTGCTGCACACCAACAAGATAGACCTGAGTATCTGAGGACATAAGAAAGCAAAAACAGTATTTCTGTAAACAAATAAACTCTTTTTTTATGCCATTTTGGAGTGTTTCTTCCTCACACCGGGTAAAGGACAGCTGGTATTTCCAAAGCAAATGAAAAAGTAAAAAGAAATGGTACAAAATTACAAAACTGACAGCTGTGTGTGTGTGTCTGTGTGTGTGTGTGTGTGGGGGGGGGTGTATCTTCTCAAAAACACCTCCACTGTAGTCCACTGTAGTAGATGGTCTTCTATCCAACATCCCCAAGAATCTCTCCGTCATTTAAGTTATTAGTAATTTAAGAGAGAAATGTGTAAGTCAGCTGAGGTGTGTATGTGTAGCAGTTTGAGTCTCTTTAAAGGGAATATCATGTAAACAAGAACTTTGGGAGCAGCGTTTGCTTGGAGGACTTGTCTATACCTGGCTAGGTTTAAGACTGGAATGGGTTAAAGAGTTGTGGCGGGGGCACAAACACAAAGAGAGGACAAATTTGATTGTATGCACAAGAGATGGAGGCCTCCGATTAATCTACAGTTACATATAAGTTTCTGCTGAAAAATAACTTGACCATGACCACTGGTCTCTGGTTTTAGCTTGTATGTATTTCAACAGTATCCCACTTTTGCTGTCTCTCGTTATGCTTCGACTTCTCTACCGACGAGGTAATGACAAGCTCCTGCTCTTGCCTCATCACGTTCCATCAGATATGTTGGCTGTAAAGCCAGGAGGGGTATGCTTTTCTAAAGGTCACTGTTGTACACAGCTGGGTGGCATTTAAAGCCCGTATAAGCCTCTTGGAGGAAGCACAGGTTCTAAATCTTACAGCACGATTTTCCGAATTTCATTCCGGGACAGTAATTGTAAAATTCTCCTTCATTTCCCGGTCTTGCTCGGGACCTAATCTAGCGGACGGACAAGACGATCAGTCATGTACCCACTGGCCATGGACTTTTTAACGGCTCTTCCTTTCGAACACAGAGAACGGGAGTGTGAGTAGATGGGTTCGGTGAAAAGGGAAATATCACCAGACCGCGTTCTGAAAGCAGCTGCTTTGTTCTCTCATGACGGGCCTGCACTCCGCACCATGAATTAATGACAGCTGATCACATTTAATCACTTCAGCGTTGAGGAGAAAAATGTGAAACTGGATTTGGCTGGAGGTTTTTTGAGCTATTTGAATTTTTGATCTTCCTATTCCACATGCTAGCTCTGGATCCCGTGTTTTATTAGTAAATGATATTCACATGGGTGAGAGAGCCTCGGCTATAAAACACTGCATTCAATTTTCAAGCGAAGGCGTCCATCAAAGCAGCACAACACAATCTGTCAGCTGTAAATGAGCTGGGGGAAGCAGTGATCGCTGTTTCTTTGAACGCTTTAGCTAGTTTGCACGTCCAGCCCTATCCGGCACGCAGCCCAGTCCCTAATTCTGGAGTGTTTGAATGGTCCTGTTGATCCAGCGCATTAACTGATTAATGGACTGAGAAGGGGATCAGCCAGTGAAAACAGCGATTAGGAATGAACCAGCTCACCTCTCGCTGCAGCTCAATTCTGCCTGTCCTGAGTCACCAGGGATTTACATGGTTTTGAGGTTTGGTATTTTCAAAGATAAAACTTTTGGGTTTTTTTTAAAAACTGTCTTTTTATGAGGGAGGTCCATGTTTACTAATAAAGTCCTACACACATCTCACTAAAATGCACCTAAAAATGAGGCCCAGTGCACCGACTGATTACTTTAGAACCAACTTGTGAAGTGCTAGTGTTGAAGAAACTCTTGGGGAGGGAGAAGAATATGCTATTACACTTTAGCTACACAGGGGGCAGTGTCTGCAAAGACAAAGTTACAGCATTGGGCTCTTTGGCGGGGAGCCATCCAAAGCATGCAGTGGATGATGTTTCTGACACAAAAACGAGGTTTTCTTACAAAGTAAAGATGTTCTTGACTGTCTGTAAATTTAAGGTCACATTTTTGCAAAATTGCAAATTTGATGTTTTCAGTCACGAAAAGCTTGAAAAGTGCCAGATTGGGTTAAATTTGGGGTTTTTAGAGCAGAAAATGAGTGCGAGGCATAACCAGATCCATTTGTTCCCTTAATTTGTCCATTTTATTTAACGTTACACCAACAGTGACCTGTATAAACAGGTCCATCCTTCATTTCCCCCAAACTCCCCATTATCTCTTTGAATAATACTTAGTTTTCCAGAAAAGAGAGAAAATCTACTCACTAGTGTTTAAAGGATGAGTCTACTGTTTGTCCAGTCATGCATAGAACAACCTTGATATTTCATTTTTTTTTAATATTGTTAATTAAGCCTGAGGTATAGAAGCTAAATGCAGTGGAACTCAGAGTGTAATGCGGTTTGATTTAGGGGTTGTGTACTTTTTCCATGCTCCATGTGATGGGATATCAGCGGAAGGAGCCCGAGGAGAAACACTTGTTCGTCGTGGTTCACAGCGGAGCTTTAATTACGTCCAGCCACTTCTGGCCCAGCTCAACAGGATCTAATCTTTCGGCCGGATCAGATCAAATCTTTTTCTTTTCTTTTTTTCGGCCACGTGGAAAGGGCAGGATATGAATTAGGAAGGCTCCTGCCCTCAGGCCGGTGCTCTGATCAGAGCATCAAGGTGATTCCCTCATTCCAGCAAGTGCGGTACAGACATTCAGCAGATAAACGGGGCTTAAAATATGTGTCTCCTGGGAGAGTGGACAGGCAAGACTCCCTCAGCATCCAGAAACTGGCTACACTATTGTTTCCCGACCTGTTACCGACCAAACACAGACACAAAACCTTTCTTTCTGCTTATTCGAGTCCCTCCAGAGTAAGTACTGTGGCGGTTTTGTTTGCTGATTTACTGTTACACTCATATTAATAAGTGTAGTGCAGATTAATAAGTTATTCTAAGTTTTTTTTTTTTTTTCCCCTTTTGGTTGGGGTGTGTTTGTGTGTGTGTGTGTGTGTGTGTGTGTGTGTGTGTGTGTGGTGCTGTGATAAGGCAGAAAGGTCCTGCTTGTTTCTCGGAGCAGAGCACAGCCTCTGTGTTTCAGGACAGAAATAGCACTTAATAATGAAAGATTTATGTTGAGTAAGCTCGCAATTACATGCTGCAGTAGACAATTAGGTGCCTCCCTAACACACGGCTCACAGTTCCTCTGACTTCCTGCCTCATCCCTCCCTCCCTCCCTGTCCCCCTCTTTCTTTCTCTCACTGTTACACACACACACACACACACACACACACACACGGAATCCTGTCACTATGGTTGATAACCACATGTCAGTAGTCAGTGAGATTAATCTCCTCTGGGCTACAGTCCTCTTCTCCACTCTCCTCTCGCTATCTGTACTTTGACATATTGTTACCATTTCCCAACATCTTCCCCAGCCTTGTTTCAAACCCTTTCCAACAAGGGGCTTGCACACACAGTGTCAACTTCATATGCGGGTTATTTCTCAACACGATGACAAATCAGACTCATAAAAAAACACGAGCATGCATGACTATCCAGACAGCTGTTTTTTTTATTTTTTATAAAAAGGTTCAGCATAAGGCCACTTTTGGCCAACATCCATCATCTGTCGCGCACAAACATGCAGACTGCCCAAAGTTTTGTTAAAAGAAGTTTGTCTCCCCAAACGACTCCAAAAAACACAGTTAGAAGTTAGAAGGGCTAATTCACCAAACACATACCAACTGGGAAACCAGATAATGTCTAAAACACATGAACACAGTCACACATGTCTTTGCATATGCAAGTGTTCCAACAGTTGTCATTTCTCACTTAAATATGTTTCATTTTTTCCCCCAAAATAATTAAACTTTGGATAATACTTCCATAACCATAGGAAATAATAACTAAAATATGTATGAATATTCGTATATGAGCATGCATATATCTAGGTGTTACAACGGTTATCTGTTTCAGTCATGTGACCCTTTTGTAGCAGCAGCCTCATTAATGACTGTGTCTCAGTGGGAAAGTGCTGATGTGGAATGCAGTTCTGAAACAGTTTGGGTTTTGATTTATATGTATTGCATACTGTATGGTTACTGATTTATAGTCTTTTATATGGATAAAATTCTGCCCCACACGCAGGAGACCAGATTATTTCCCTGCTCAAACACTACTTAACAAGTAGTCAAATACTCCTCAGGGTACACTCGTCTTCTGTTTTAGTCATTACAGGAGAATCTGCTCAAAGATATAAATGTAATGTCTAGCAGACATACATGTATGAGTGTATTAGACATGCAATGCATTCCCAAGCTGAAAGTCTGAACACTGTTGTCTAATGCCTTACTTAGCCACTTTTGAGAATGTGACAGTATTGATGAATAAAATACTGCTATTAGGTAGATCAGTAAGGGAGCTGTGAGGAGAGCTGGGACAGTTTTTTGCATAGTTTTATGTTAACATTATATTATCACTGTTGAAGTTCTAAAACAATATCAGATTGTACAGTATATATATATATATATATATATATACAGCTCAAAAAATAAAGGGAACACTTAAACAACACAATGTAACTTCAAGTCAATCACACGTCTGTGAAATCAAACTGTCCACTTAGGACACTGATGGTCACAGAGAGTGTAGACTGTAAATAAGAATTAAATCTCATTATAATAGGAATGCTTCTTCTATCTCCATTCTGTCCAAAAGCACCGAAATTTAATTGCTAAATCACTTTGTTAACAAAACTTTTGAAAACTATGGATAATAATTCCAGAATTAATGAAAACAAGTAAAAATGTCTGTTTTCATGGACTATACTGTGTTAAACATAAACAATATTTTGAGTGTGATCCTGTATCTACGGACAGCATCACTAAAACACTTGCTATAAAGTGCTGAGTGAAAGCTTCAGGGAGGTCAAAGCCTGCTGTGGAAGGAAGGGGAATTACATTTAGAGCAGGGGTTGCTAATGGTTTGTGATGCCAAGAGATGCACTGAGACTGAATGAACATATTAGCTGCTCCATTTAGGCCAGAGGGTCAGCGAGAGGCCATTAGAGTGTAATAGGAGTAAAGATTTACCTTTTCCATCTGGCAGTCCTTGACTCCTGAACCATCTCTCCTCATTACCTCCGCATTCACGGGCAATTTACTTGTTGTGATTCTGGGAACTTTTGGGATGTCCTTAAAGCAAAGTACAAAAAGAAATATGGTGTAATACAACGCAGTCATAGAGATAGGAAGAGAAAGAGAGGGAGACAGAAAGAGAGAGAGAGAGAGAGAGAGAGAGAGAGAGAGACAGAGACAGAGACAGAGACAGAGAGAAACAGAAAGAGAGAGAAAGAGAGACAGAAAGAGAGCGAGAGAGATTTGATTTTTAAGGACACTTTATTTCAGTCTTACCAAATGAACCCAGATCACCATCATGACATACAAGCAATAGGTCTAATTAAGATCTATTTACAAGAAAATTTGCAAATTGCAGCTGTTCATTTTCAATTTTACACAGGACATTGTTATAGCACCACCTTTGATAAAATTCATTAAGAGAGAGAGAGAGGGAAAAATTCATTAAGAGAGAGGGAGAGGGAGAGGGAGAGGGAGAGAGAGAGAGAGAGAGAGAGAGAGAGAGAGAGAGGATATTTAGGTGCTATTCTTTGCCATAAAGCTTTTACATGTTTAACTAGAGATCTGACATTAACATGGACTTTCCATTTGGTGCTATTGTGTTGTGTTGAGATAGGGGTCTTTTTTCATTAAGATGACAGGTGCCTTATCAGGTATCCTCTCCAGACCCAAAAAATTAAGCCCAAAACCTGGCTGTAGAGGAACTGAAAAGGACATCTGAACCGAATGCCAAAAGACAACCTTTAACCCCTTAAATTCCCAGGCTTTTAATAAACCAAAGGCACATCATTTAGTAACCAGATGGACTTTACTGCAAAGTGGGTGACTTAAAGTAGAACAGTGAGGGATCCTGGCCATTTAAAAAGTTAATATTTTTCAACATTGGGCAGAATTCAGTGATTAATATTTGAAGTCATTCAGAGTGGTCAAATCTGAAATGTGCTGCCCTAGAGAAACTCTCGACAGAGTCACTGTTTTGATAGGAACCAGGCATTCAAAGACTTTAAAGCTTCTGCACAGAAACTTATTAAACTCAATGGTACAATCATTTTTCGATGCGATTGTGGCCTAAATGAGAATGACTTACAAGGTCACTGAAAAGCAAAATAGCAAAGTTAGTGTAAAATAACTCTGTTAGTGTTTGTGTGGATATGGCAACCATTGGGTTCCCATCACCACTGATGAGTCGTTACGTTTCTCTATAATGAATCACTACATCTCAACAACAACATTATGCAGAATTTTTGAATAATTGGTGGAATCCCCATTTAAAAATGACTCCAGTATGCATTGTGGTTCTGGGACTGAATAATAAGCCTCATGATGCAACAAGGATTTGAAGGGGTTAATCTAATCCTGCATGATGTACAAGAAAATCATGCAAATACCACTATAACATACATACAAGACATATTACTGATTGACGTCAATGGTATCTAGCTGTTGCAGCATACGTTCATTCCCATAGCAGGATTAAACACCTATTGTTTAATGTGAAATAATCAAAGCTGTTTTGGAAAAAAAAAAGAAACAAAAACCCAGCCATATAGCTCTATAACACTGCATTAATTCCAGCAAGTAAACTGCCAAGCTTTTATACAGGAATTTTCTAAATATATATATATATGTGTGTTAACTTTCTACGCATTTAATTCATATGCTTGCCTCTAAGGTTCCTGTGGAAGCTGTCTTGCATAAGAAGCTGTTCTTCATAAAGCCTGCGTCTAACTCTTTTAACAGATTTTATTCCCCAAACGCCTGACAGGCCTGCTTCAGATGTGAGGTGTGAAGTAACACCGCTTTTTTTCTGCATAAGCCTATTGGACCTATTCACCATATACATGGAAAATATACTTAAACCATTTTCAGATGAACTTGACTGAACTTCAACAACTGCTACAAACCTTACATAATGGCTCTTTAGAGACGCAGGCTCTTCGCTGCGTCTCATCATGGAATCCTTCTTGCTGCACTCGCGGCAGTAGAAAAAACCAAACCACATTTGTTTGCTATTTCTGCAACGTCATGCACCCAACTTCAAATTCAGTGTCTTTCTGAAACACCGATTACCACTACTGCTGAAAAATTAGTGGTTAGGTCATAATCATCTTTTATTCCCTTTTATTAAACAGCAAAATTAAATGATAAAATATACTAATGTTAAACAATTATTACTTGTAATGACAATAGCAATGGAGAATTATTTAATAAAATATGGTTCATTAACAGTAGGCTACTGTTGCTAAGCAACGTAATAGTTAAAGATTATTATGATAACTTCATGATGGTTTTGCCCCTGCAATTTATTTTATAGATATATGTGTGTATACAGACCACGCTTTGAATGACTCATCCAGGCAGTGGTGGAAGCAGCACATTTTAAGTAGTGGGGTACTGTATATAAATCTAAGATACTGAAAAAAACATTGGTAATAATCGTATAATGTTATTCTATGTGAAGATGTGCTATGAAATATATGCAGTAGTTGTACTATTAGTGACAAGGTAGCATGATGAAGAAATGTATTTTCATTTGAAAAGATGAAAATCTTACAATTAACAGATTATTTTTATTGCAGAAGTGGCCTCACTTTGCATGGGGCCCCAGATGGGTCTTGTGTATGCTTTTATTATTCCTTCAACTCCAAATGCATAGAAGACAGACATATGGTGAGCACACACAAAAACCACTTCATCTCCTGGGATGCTGAGGTACAGTGCCAACACAATAAGGGCTGCCTGGCAGCGTTTTAAGAGTGTTTTATTCTTATCTAAGGTATTTGTTCCAAACTCCTGATTTAACTAATTAGCTTACCTTCCTGGTTCAAGACACAAGCTAATTAGTGTGTGTTTGGAAGAAATACCTTCAGGGCATGTTGAAGTATGATTACTTTGATTCTCTATGTTTTAATTGCAGGTCAAAGATTGATAAATAGGATTTAACAGAGTTTAACTCAATTAAACTGGAAGAAGCAGAACTTTAAAAACGTTATTGCTCTATCCCAGAGAAAGTTGAGTGAGAAATTTAACAAGGATATTCCAAGGTCATCACGGCCCATCTGGAATCATCTGATGGTGATGGAATTGGTCGAGATACAGAGGTTATATTGTGACATGTAAAGCCATTACTTTAGACATGCCCGAGAGATATGCCTGGACTACACTCAGGAAATTGCTGGTGGACATTCTGTATTGCCCACAGTGCAGAAATGCTGTTGAAGAATATCATCATATCTTGGAATGGTTCTAGATTTTCAGATATAATACTGTCTTTCTTACATATATAAATGTTCCACAATTCCAATATATGCAAGAACAATCCCCTGCAAGTATTGATAGAAAGTACCCGGTATAGTAACAAACCATTAGAGCTTGCTTTTCTCAAGACTTGTTAAATATGAAACAGCTTCCACTCTCAATCTCACTGTTTCCTAAAACCTTGTGCTTATGAATGTTTCACTAGCAAGAGACTGTGTGCACAGATTAAGAGTGTGGGTTTATCTTTTCTGGTTGCTGGAGCTTAGGCCTCATTTCACTCTTGCTACAGGACTTCAGGGCAGTGCCGATCTCTCTAGGAACACTAAACATTTATGCTTTTCAATTTATGCATATATTAAAGCAGAACGTGATTCTGCTTAAAGGAGCAAACCTTAAACATGTTTTGAATGACCAGGCTGTAATATGAAATGTATAAAAATACATTTCTTTGCATAGAAGAATACCTTTCTTTACATTTGTTTACTGAGTCCACTAATGTTTAAACAATGAGCAAGCCAGAAGAACTTTAAGTAATTCAAGACCTTTCATGCAGAGAAGTAATTAAAATCTTAAAAGGATCACGCTTTCTTTGTTGAGCAGTAATTATAACCCTGTTCTCTCGTATCTTCGAGCACATAAAGATTTGTGAGCAAAGGCCTTTTTCAGAAGTCAGCACCCATGGCGTTGACTCACGCTGCATGAAAATCAGCGCCTGAGATGTTTGATAGGCAGAATTGGAGCTGGAGCCAAGAACATCATCTGAAGGTTTGATATGATGTGGTTTTTATGCTTTCTGATATTGTTCTGAAGAGGCACAGTGGTTACGGACAGGGCCATTGGAGCGCAGTTAAAAGGAGCTGTAGTGTCCTTTGGGTAACATAAGGCTTCTCAGCAGGACATTTTACAAAGGCAGAAGGGCTTCTGACTGCATCACAGGGAAAATCCTGCCAGTCACACCCTCTCACACTGGTACGGTAAACAAAACAGAGCAGCACTGTCATTGTCTTGATCTGAATCACTGCACCGTAGAGATAGATCAGCTGTGCTATTTATTATACTGTGCATGATGCTTGCTTATCTCTAATGGTCTGACTGAGCCTTCTTCTTCAGCTATTATATATCTGTTAGGTATAATTTAATTAAAACACCCACTTAGCTAAAGCGTATGGGTCCAACTGATTTATTAATAGTTCACTCCCTTCACTTAGACAAGCTTTAGGGGGCATGTTTAAGAGTTTTAGCACTTATTATTACACTTCAGCACTATTTCATCTGTTTTGTCATCAATCAACTGTGACTGACAAGCTTGCCATGTCATTTACCATCCATGGTCATGGAAATAATAAGCATTTGCTAAGTAATTCTGCTTCAGTCATAAAATGTCAATACAATCCAAAATATGAATTCGGCAGTACTAAGTGTGAGCAGTGTCTTTGCAGGTTGATCAAAAAATATTGCAATTTCTCATAGTGGGTGTATAAAAGGCTTTACATTCCCATTAAACGAACACCTTACATCAAACCTGTATGAGCTTGTTGGACGTTTCTTTCCAAAACAATGTGCAATAATCTATAGCTGCACCCAATACAGCTATAATTTGTACCAATTTAGTCAAAAGGGCATCTGTGAGGTTGTAATATACTGTTGGACACGGAGACCTGGCTTGCAAGAGACGTTTCAATTTATTCTGAAAATGTTCAGTTGGTCTAAGGTCAGGGATCTGTCCCGGCCTCTGGAGTTTGTCCAAATCAAACCTCACTTTTATAGACCTCACTTTGTGCACTGCTAGAGCAAGAAAGGAACTTCCCTAAACTGCTGTCACAATGTTGGAAAACCTGGTTCAAATGTCTTTATTTGGTGTAGTATTAACAATACACTTCACTGGGTCTAAGCCCAAACCCTGAAAAACAGATCATTATCTCCCTTCAGCAAACTTTACCATTGGCTCTATGCATACTGGTAGGCAGAATTCTCCTTGCATCACCCAAACCATTTAACCATCAGACAGCCAGAGAGTGATTCATCACGTCAGACAACAGGTTTCCCTGGCTAAAGAGGCCATTGGGGTAGGCTTTACACTAAAGCCGATGCTTAGCGCATAGTGATCTCAAGCTTATGTGCAGCTGCTTGACCTTCGGAACCTACATCATGAAGCTACCAGCACATATTTATTGTGTTAGTGTTGGTTCTAGAGGTGCTTTGAAACTCTGTAGTGAGTGATGCAACAGAAAACAGGCAATTGTATATGTGCTATGTGCTCAATCATTCAACAGACCTGCTCTGTGAGTTTGCATGGTTGCTCCTCATAGATTATTTCACAATAATAGCACTTGTAGGCGATCTAACAATGCAGAAATGTTATTATCTGATTTTAAGGTTTAAAGGTCTCACATTTAATGTCTATATGCTTTTCAGTGCGACCCATTCTACTGCCTGTCTGTCTAGAGAGTTTGCATGGCTTTGTGGTTGATTTTATACAGCTGTTAGCAATTAGTGTTTCTGAAACACTTGCTTTAAGTAATTAGGACCGGTGTCCACATACTTTTGTCCGTATAGTGTAGTAAACACCCTTGTAATGCTGTATATAGTTATACTTTTATTTTCAAACACACAATTAAATGCACTATTCATCACTACAACACACCATCATGTAAAGCGTATTTAGGCGTCTTTATTGTATACATTCACAACGACTAAATGTATGTGAACCATTATTTTAATTAGTAGGTTTGGCTGAATCCCTTAATTCCGGTGAAGTGAAATGCTACAGCTAATGGCACTGAGATGAATTGTGTGCTTCCACCTTTATGAAAGCAATTTTGAGAAGGCTCTTTCCTGTTTCCGCAGGACAGTTTCCCCATAAACAATCCAAGGTCCATAAAGCAACAGCTGGATAATTAGTAAGGAAGATCTTGACCCCCTATTCCAACACCATTGGGATGAACAGGAATCCCCATACCAGATTGCTGTTAGCATGCCGTGCATGTTGAAAACCATATTAATATTCCTCAAACACATATGGATTTGATGCTTATTTGTCTGCACACTTTTGACCAGGTAGTGTTCATCTCTAGAGCATTACCCACCAAGTGTTTACTGTAGAAAGGCACTGGTAGGACTGGGAGTAAATTCTGTTCGGGATCAGATCTGTGCAATATACAACTAACCTGTTTAATCTGTGAACTGACTGAATCTCATTACCTTACCATTTGCTGTTATTTTAATGCATTTATTTTTATTGCAACTCTGTCACTTTACACTACTGATCTGTGGGTTCTCTTTACATACAGCAATGTTAGTGTTATACTGTTACACTAATGTTCTTGTCATTGTGTTTTCTAGTCTTATCTTTTATTCTTTCTTGTTGCACTGAGCATAATAACACACGCATTTCTTATCTTTATTAGAAGTTATAGCTCAAAATACCTCTACCTTTGATACTACAATCACAAGCAAATATTTTTGTATGTTTGTGGGTGGGGCATGGACAGATCAATCACGCAGCCCCGGTCTGAATTGTATCTCACACATGCATCTTTCAGGATGTAAAGGTTGTTGTACCTTTGCGTGTGGCTGCTGGAAGGTGACCCTTGAGTTGTTGACCAGCGGAGAGTATCTCATCAGGTGGGTGGGTGTGGCTGGCAATCTGTGTAAATTGACTGTCTGGCCGTGTAGGACAGATGAGAAGCAGATATGGACGGTGTCCTTCAGGGCCTTCAGCTGTGACTCCTAAATCAAATTAAAACGAGAAAGAACAGGTGAGACACATGAGCAGTCAAATGGAACTAACATTCTTTCCTAATTTCCAGCACTTTCTGAAATGGTGTTCAACCTCTAACACTGGTCCTCAGTTCATTAATTATTTCGTCTGCCTCTTCTGAAAGTAGTGAAAACGATAACACAATTCCATCCAAGTTGTACGCTGTAGTCAGTTGATAGACAGCTGTTGGAGGATATGTGAAGACAGACTGACCCTGAAAATGGACTACTATCGTTAAAGGAGTTACATCTTATCAGTTCCTTTCTCACCTTGTCCAGCGCCGCTTTCTCCAGTTCCTCTTTGGCAACTCTCAGCTTGTTCTCCAGATCCATCAGCTGCTGACCCTGAACAGAAGATGTATTGTATCACTGATGACTTCATATTCAGCTTCATATATTATAAATGTCCTCTCAAAACCTCATAAGTGCTTTTCATACCTTTTCAATTCGTATTTATTTATATTTTTGTTTGGTCACACTTTATGTTCACTTTATATTGACAATTACATTTAGGAGAAAGTAAAGCGGCCCCTCATAGTCACGCATGAACACACCACAGCACACAGTGTGAACAATGTAAAATTCTTTCTCTATATTTAACCTCTTCACCAAGTGAAGCAGTGGGCAGCCAGCAACGCAGTGCCCAGGGAGCTGTGCGTGGGGACGGTACCTTGCTCAAGAGTACCTCAGTGTTGCCACTAGCAGTCTTGGGATTCAAACCCATGACCTTCTGATCACAGGTGCAACCACTGGACCACCAGCTGTAGATACATAGGGTTAAGTATCTACAGATACTTTCATTGTTAAGTTGAATAACAACAGCATTCAGGTTTGGATTGGGTTTAGGGATAGTTTTAATAATACTTTGATTAATACATAATTAAAAAGTAAAATATAATGTTTAGTTGCATTTAATGTACTGTCACCATTTTCCTTCAAAAACAGCGGGTTTTTATAATGAGTGAAATTTGCATGATAAGTGGACCCATAAAAGAGCTGAAAAATTGCTTAGAATGATTAATATTTGAAGTAAAAAAAAAAAAGAGATAATTGTTTTCAGGACAACAACAATATACTTAGATAAATGTTAGAGTCAGGGTGAGCATCTAGAACGTGTCTGCAGAGGACTCTTTTCCATTCTCTAATTAAGTTATAAATTTGGTGATATACAGTTTTAATATGATTTTCTTGGTTCTGAATTATTATTTTTCTTGGTCTAAATGTGATTTTGAAAAGAGATGCTCAGTATAAGACATTTTTTCATACCCACCGCCACAGATCAGAACTAATTTGGATAACCTGTGTGAGTCACCAAAACAGTTTCTTCTCCTTAACATGCGCTTGATCACTTAGAGGTCAGAAAGGCCACTACAGAAATGTGAATAAGCAACAGATTCAGAAGACTTGACTATGTTCAACATCTTGTAAAAAATACTGGGATCAGATACATTAGAAACATAAAATCTGTAACATATAAAAACTGTATATTTAATGTAGATATTATAGCTTCACATCAAAAGGGCTATTTTTTTATATCCATGCTTTATTATTGGCCTGATTTCCCTTCTATCCAGTAGTGGGTGTAAACTGGTTGACTCGTCCTGTTGCATCATGGTGTGCAACGGCTCTTTCAGTTCAAGTTCAGTTCAGCACAGCTTTGATTCACCACAACTGTCAGGCATGTTCCAACCTTGCCGCACAGGGGTACACCTGCTGTTTCACTGCTCAGCAGCTCTGTGAGCATGCAGTACAAGTTATAATAAAATCTACCTTAGAGCCAAGAAATAAATGACCAGAATCTAAACCAAAAACACTTGATTTTCATAGAGATGTGAATAAAAAAGACTCTAAAACATCCCTGGTAGCATACACCTCAAATTGGCCAGTCAGGAAATGCCCAGTTAATCATATATCATTCTTTGTATAACCAAAAAATAAGAGATATATCCCAAAATGTAAAATAACCGTCTAAAACACCTTCTGAAGGTGCCAACATGTTCTTCATATGATGCTACTGAAGAACCACATGTGGTTCATTAGGAAAACATTCCACTTATGGTTCCTTAGAGAATCCTTTTGTAAATAAATTACACGGCGCCTTCATTTGTAGGAGTGTATTTCTGGGTTCACTTTATGGACTCATCCCGTTTTAGCAGAGATGTTTAATTTGTGAACGAATGGGCAGACAGACAGGCAGACAGCTGAAAAGAGTGATTACTTTAGAGCACCCTCATTTCATTCCAGGCTCCAGATTTAGTAAGACCACCTCATAAAAATCTAAGTAATCGCTTCTTTCTACTGCTTGATTACACCCATCCTCTAAAATACCAGATAGATTGTCTTAAATTTGACAGAACATACACTAATACTTAACTCATTTGAGCTACTAAAGTATGCAGTTAAAGAGAGCGAGGTAACACCTGTTAACCCGACATAATTATGCTAATCTTCATTCAAACAGAAATATGAACTCACACATAATCAGCTTATTTTCAGGAATACGATAGCTGATAGTGTTGCGTTTTTCTGACCCCAACACCCTGTTTACCACATCAGAGGGGAACAGATAATAGAAATCCCTCACACTGCATAAGTACCTTTATAATAATCATATCAAATCTGACCTGTGTTGGTCACGGATAAAGTGAGTAGAGAGTAGTGACATTGATTAAATACTGTAAAAGCAGTGGCTTCTCCACTAAAACCTGCTCAAACTTGGAATGGGGGAAATCCAATGCTGCTTATTCATGTATTTTCTTTCTGTATACCACAACAATTGATTACAAATTAAGAAATCAAGACTTAACGGGTTTAACAAAGGTACTGCTCTAAGCTTTCAGAAATTACAGCCACTTTTCAGAGTCTGGTAATTGGATAATTGGACAAGCAGTTTCATGGCCAGGTGTGGCCTGTTGTTGATCCAAAGCACTGAATCTGCATTTGGTAGCTCATCACTGAAACCCAACATGGGATTCAAAAAGGGAAAGGAGCTAAAATATTAAAACAAAGGGATGTCTTAAACTAAATCAATAGTATCGATAGTTACATTCTTAAAAAGAAGAAATGCACTGGTATATGATTGCAGAATTCTTTCCTAGATGAAGAAATACCTCTTTGCAACATCAATCCAGGTCAAGAGCACTCCTGAGGAAGCAGGTGTGTCACTGTCAAAGTCTACAGTCAAGAGATGCTTTCATGATTGTAAATGCAGAGGTTTAGCTCTACGGTCAAACCACTAGTAACACTGAAGAACAGGAAGACCAGATTCGAATTTGCCAGAAAACATCTTAAAAGTCTACCCAGACTCATCCCAGAATGGTGGAAAGACAAAAGTAAGGACAAAGAAATGGACAGTCCATGATCTGAAGCAGACCACAGACATGTCAGTCAGAGATGGAGGAGGCAGTGGGCATGGGTATGTATGGCTGACTCCAGACCTGGGTCACAGCTGTTTACTGATGATGTGACTGCTGACAGAAGTAACAGGATGAATTCTAAAGTGTATAGGGCTATACTCTCCATTTAGATTCAGCCAAATGATGCAAAACTGATTGGAAGCTGCTTTGCAATGCAAATGGGTAATGACCCAGAAGTTTCTGAAGGCAAAGGAATGGGATGTTCTTCAATGATCCAGTCAAACACCTGCAGCTTTTGAAGAAAAACTGAGAGCGGCAACAGTAAAGGCCTGGCAAATCGAGGAGCTCAAAACTTTGTAGTATCCATGAGTTCCAGACTCCAGGTAGTGACTGACTGCAAAGCATTTTCATCCAAGCATTCAAAAAGGACAAATATGTTATGCAATACCTTTTTAAAACTGAAAGGCTACAGTTCTGTCACATCTTAACTGCTTAATTTCAAATACTTTGGTGGTATAAAGAGAGAAAATTACACAAATTGCATTAATGTCAAAATACTTATATGGAAATGTGGTATGTAAAGTCGACCTTAACAGTCTGATTGACTGTAAGACAACTGATTAAAAGCTTTGTGCTTGAAAAGAGGCAGGCAGGGGTCCTTGCCAGGAGGGCAAGTTTTTAAATCCTGTTCACACCTTATGCCTCGGCCAAAGGAAAATCAATAGGGAAGTCATCACAAATCAAGGAAATTCAGACATAAAGATCTTATTACACTGTCACTCGCAATATCATTACATGGTAAAATATTTTCTCACGAGGCACACACACACACACACACACACACACACACACACACGCAGACTCAAGCACACATACACAAAGGTCTAGTCCATAAATGCAGTTCAAATATAAAAATAAGCCAATTTTTATTGGATGGTATTTAGATCTAAATCAGGTAAACGGTGTAGGAAAAAAGGTCCAAAACATCACCTGTGCTGTGTTACAGAATGCTTATTCTGATAGATATGCAGCTCTACAACAGACTTAATTACTTTGGTTTGTTTTCAATCAGTACAATATTAATATAATTATGGCTGAATATGGAACAGCAGTAATTGCTCATTAGTAGTGCAATTTTACAGGAAGAGTGATTTTAAAGAGCCATTATTGCATGGGATCTAACCAACCACCTGACCTTTTCTCATGTGTTTTTTTATTATATAGTCTTGAGGAGTAGTTCTGTAGGCTAAAAGTTCTCTCATTTTCAGTCCAGTCTCTGAACCTGATTCAGAGGAATGCTTTTTGTCCGTTAAGCAACACAGTAACCAATGTAAGAATTATTCAAGCAGAACAAAGACTATCTAACTTGAAGAAACTGGTGCAGATGATTCCAGATAATTAGGCGGTGATCAGTATACTGGTGGTGCTGAATGCTGTGTGGTTGGAAGTTCTTTTTCTAGGCACCTTAGATACTTTGCAGCCTTTCTCATTAAAACCTTTGTTGCAATTTCTTTAATTTAATCTACTCAATATGTCAAAGATAAGACAGGCATAACATTGTATTTTTGCACCAATAAGGTGATTAAACGCAAATATAAAGAAATGGGGGTGGTGCAGTACTTTGTACAGTACTGTATCCTCTCAAAGCTATTAAAAATAATCACTCATTAAGCGTGAACACAATGGACACTTGCTGAAGTAGAAAAAAATATGAGGGTAAAGAAATAATTAAACTATTTCCCCAACATGAACAATCGTCTTATTCTGTAGCACAAATGACTCTGTGGTGACAATCATCTTGTCACTAAGGAAGTGTCCCCTTGCATGAGATCTACTGAGTGGAAGAAAGGGATTAATACAGTAATTATGCTTCGTGATTATTTGTGGTGGGAAGTCCTTGTGCTGGAAACCACAAGCTCTGCTGGTATTAGGTAAGCCGAGCACAAAACTGCTTACTATTTGCTGAGCTGTGTCCCATGAGACCAATCTTCACAGTTGGAAAATTGTACTCACGCCACAAAATATAAAGCAAATCACTTTTTATTCCGGAGATAATTTTGCGGATCAATGCGTCCGCACTTAAAACCAGCAGGTTATTCTACAGTTTAAGGGAGATTTGGAGCCCCATTAGTGCTCTTTTAATGAATTTTTAATGTGACCATCAAGATATGTTGGAGAGAGTGTTTATGAATGTGCACAGTGTTTTTATGGCCTGTGAACCTAAGGTTTAAACTGTCACTGCTAATGACAATACACTTGCATTTGTTTTATTATGAATGTTTCTTGGAAAGTGCAGCGATGTTTATTAGGGAAGACAAAGGCACAGAAGACTAATGAGGTGTAAAAGTATACATTTTATGCAGTTAAATACATTTAAGTAGCAAGAGCTATTGATCATCTCATAGCATAGATCTGAGATCTGAGATTTCTTTCGTCAGTTCCTCAGATCTATGGGTTTTACATCATGATTTGTTGTTAAATATGTTGAGTTAAGTCATAGAATTAACAACCAAATTATTTAAAAGCCCTTTTTTGTTGTTATAGCATTTTGAAGCACACAAATAGCTTAGTGAGAGCCAGTCAGACAAAATATAGCCTCTATGTCAGTGGGCAGCTGTTACAACTCGGCCTCCCGCTGAACCCCTAATAAATAAACCCCCAATCAAACCCCTAATAAATTAAAAACATTTGGAGGTGTTTATAAACAGGTTCATCAAAAATGAACATTACATTTTGTTCGAACAATATGTCAACATTGTATTTAAAAAAAAAAACCTATATGTTGTCAACACATTATTTTGATGTTTATTTTGATGCCTTCAATGAACTGATGACCTTTCCAGGGTGTTTCTCCAACTTTGGTTCAAGGTTACTTTGAGTGTTGGGTTTAAAAAAAAAATCCAGGCTCTGCAACACTGGTTAAGCATATGTGGCTCGGATAATGAATTAATGAATCAATCAATCGATTATTCGGCCAAAATATTTTGGTCTGAAAAAAAAAAAAACATTTGGATCTAAAAAAAAAAAAAGCAGCAGAACCATAGAATTATAATGAATTTCATTTGCATCAATTTACCAGACTTTTTAGCAGCTAACTTTGCAACAAACCCAGCCTGTGGGATAATCAACATTTATCATCAAGCTACTTTTGGCTACAATTTTCAAAAACAAGTACTGGAAACATTGTTTTTGAGGCTTGTGTAAAAATGTAAGTGCTAGAAATCCTGACCATCACTACATGTTCCAGACATTAAGTAGGTCTAGGAAAATCACTTACATGTTATTTGAAAAGCCTGATTCCATAACAATGTCTTTATACCTTAAATATGATCAGTGTGAAGTGGATCTCAGCTCTAAGTTGGAAAATGTAAGAAAGTTTGACATATTCCCTCTCCACTCTTAACCCTGAGAGCAGCCATTTGCGGCTATTCTCAGCTCCAGATTAGTCTTCCTTTGCCTCTGAGGAAATTCTCAAACAATGCCTTTCCCAAACCGTCACAAGCCGTTTGCTAAAAAGGCAACTGAAGCTATAAACTCTCAGTAGAACTTCTTTAATCATGAATATAAAAGGAAGAGGGGTAATCTTCCTACATCAATTTCAAATGGAGAAATGGGAATAGATCTGCAGCCCCTCCGATAAAAATACATTAGAGCATAGAGAGTCGAAATTGGATATTGCTTTTCAAAAGACTATTATTCCTAGCATAAAAAGGGAAGCTTCCATCGCAGAATTGTATTGGATAAGCTTTAAAGTCGCGTGGCACAGTATGTCTTTACACCAAACCTGTTCCTACTAAGAAGATTTAGCAACACAGCATGTGTCCAGGAGAAACTGGTGGGAAAGGAGGTGTTGAATCATCTCAGTTGTTCCTAATGATCCGGGTTTTTTTGTTTTTTTTTATGTGAGGATAACAGCGAAGATGCAAAGAAGTGATGGATTTTAAAGGTGGGAATTTTATGCTTATGAGATGATGCCAAAGGGCAATGAGCGGGAAAGGGAAATATCAACTGACATTTTACCTCCTAGCCCTGCAAACAACAGAAGAAAGGTCAACCTGTGTGGCAGAAAATGCCACTGATCTTTACATGAGTATTCACACACAAGCTCCCATATAACCTCCAATCAAAAAGGTCAGACCCTTCAGTTAGAACCCCCTCATTACACAAGATTACACTTTCTCCTCTCAGCTGTTGTTGTTGCTGCTGATTGTGTTGTTGTTGATTCTGGTTTTGTGCATGTTTTTGTTTTTGTTTCAAGTTTACACAGACATGGCCAGCAATTAAATGAAAATGACTGGAAAAACACCCAAGAGCTTGCACTGATTGGTCCAAAATGACTTTGGAATAGTTCTCCTCTCAGACTGTCTGGCTGACATCTCCTCAAGCTGAACCCCATCATGACTGAGCTCCTCTTCATCAAAGGAAGTCCTTCACCAAGCCACGATCTCATTGTTTCTGTTTGGAACTCAGTTATCATCCCTTTTAAGAAAGTAAGAAATCTTGGTGTTACGCTAGATGACGATCCGTCTTCCTCACCGCAGGTTGACCAGATCTCCAGAACATGCAGATACCTTCACTACAACATCAGAAGAATCCGACCCTTCCTCACCACAAAAGTTACACAGATTCTCGCCCAGTCTCTGGTCATCTCTAAACTGGACTACTGCAACTCTCTACTGGTTGGTCTTCCATTGAATGGTAACAAAACCATTTCAGCTGATTCAGAATGTAGCTGTGAGGTTGGCCTTCAATGAACCTAAGTTCACTCACACCACACCTTTACTAAGGAACCTCCACTGGCTCCCTGTGGCTACTCGCATTAAGTTCAAGTCCTTAACACTTGCTTTCAAGGCCAAGACCAGACTTGAAACCCCATACATAACAGCCTTGATCAAACAACGTGTCACTTCTCGTCCTCTCAGGGCTTCAAGCAGGCCTTCTTGGCCCCCCAGTGGTGGAATGAACTCTTGCTTCCGATCAGATATGTGGAGTCCCCTGAAGACCCACCTCTTCAAGGAGCAGCCATTCTTTGACATGTGGTGTTTATGTATTGTTTGACATGTAATTTTATACTTTTACTCATAATGGATATGAGATTGTCTTTTGTTCTGCACTCTTATGTGACCAAAAGGCTTCATTAATTAAGTGCTAAAAAACAAATATAGTCTTTTAAATTGATCAATTAAAAAAATCCCATTCAGGCAAGCTCAAAGAACATGGTCCAAAATAACTTAACATTTCAGCTACAGACATTAATTAATTCCTATGCTTGGGTTATACTTTATTTTTAATGGAAGGCTAAAGTTAACTCAAGCAATTTGTAAGCTGTCCTCGTCTTCTAAGTGGAAAGCATTCAAAGACACCTAGGCATGAAAGCTGTTGAAGAAAGACTGCTCTGGAGAGGAAGTCACTGAAAACAGCAAAGCCTTCGTGCTCTGAAAGTCCTGTAGCAGTAACAGCCTTCCCAACTTCAAGAGAGCATCTCCAGAGTCTCTCTGTTTAGTTTCCTTAACAGGAGAAAGGGAGACTCTCTGGGGAAGGCCGTTTTAAACAGTATGAAACAAAATCCATCAGAAGCCTCGTATGCAGTAAACAGTGAGATGTGCAGTGGCCCTCGTTAAAGTGGCTCCCTCTCAAAAGCGCAGGGCTTGCACTCAGAGCGTCAATTAAACCTATTGCTCCAGAGAAAATCACCTTCCCAAGGTGGGCTGAAAAACCTGTGCCATCCTGCTTGGGTGCAATTATGACACATCATCTTTGTTTGGCACTTACCTTGAAAATTAAATCCTTTTTGCCATACCTCAGCTCTTTCAGTTGGGCCTGGATTTTTTTGGACTGCAAAATGAAGATAAGGAGAAATGGGAGTTAGCTTATTCAAACAGTAAAATTGGTTTTAGATCGTGTAGCACGAATTTTTCATCTGGAGCGAAGAGCTCCTTTATGAGCACTTGCTGGGCAAAACTCCAACTCAAAGGCGAGACCTTCACAGAGCAGGGAAGTATAAAAATTCCCCTTCAGTGAACCATGCGACCCACTCAATGAGGCAAATGCACTCAGGCACCAGCTCACCGGGGCACACATTTGCAGAAAGATTCATGAATTGCAGCTGTTTCTATAAACACATGCACACCTCCCAGCCACAGATGGCTATTCCCACTTAGAAGTATCAATTGATTGAAATGTTCTTTGGGGAAGCAAAAGTGGTTCTTCTGTGGCGTTTCTCCAAAAACCCTTTCGGCACTTTTATTCTTCTGAGTGTGCTTTCTGAAATATATCAGTTTCTTTCATGTTGCAGAATAGGACAGCTACGTGTGGACTGGTGCTTGGAGGCTGAAAATTGAGGCTATATTCAGGTGCTTTTCCAATAACAACAAAAGGTAGCTTGGCTTTTCTTGCTTAAAAGCTATTTTAGACCCCCTGGGGTTTAAACTGTATAACAACAGGTAGCAACAAATAACCTCTGAACTTGGTAAAGCTCCAGTTCTAGAGGAGACTGTACTGTCCAGCTGAGCCACAGAGGGAAGGTAACATAGCTGTGTGTGTCTATGAGTGTGTGTGTGTGCTTGGGTTTATGTGTGTATGAATGCCACATACCTCTTCTGCATGTATATCACAGAGTTTGTTTCCAGAGAGAAGTTTGTTCTTCAAGCTTTTGTTCTGCATAGAAAAAACACAACACTGATCAGAGCTCTATTAAAACAAAGACATGCAGTTTTACAGCAGTCTTAAATGTGGATGCTATAAACAAGTGATAATACTTTATTGAGGGGTAGTATTTGTAATGTCATAAACCTACATATACACTTCTAAAAGCTTTTTAAACATGCGTTGGTTGTCATAAATTCTGCCTTTGTCCATTTTGATGTCACTGAGCCTTTGTAAATGTCTAAATGTGCAATATGTCAGGTGTCGTGAAAAGCTGACCAAAGTTTCCGAAAGCTGTCCTGCTTTCGGAAAGTGTTACAGAAAGTTTCAACTGCTGTAATAAATAAAACAAGATTGTCTCTGGTATTAAGTTAGGCTGGTAAGGATAGTGATGCTGATGCTGTCTTCAGTCAGCTAAATTTACAGCTTTAAATGCGTCTTTCCTCGGGTCTTCATCCATATTCATGTATATTTTAGTCATAATGATAATTTTGGGTATGCTTAATGATTCAAAGTAACCTCAATCTTGTAAGCTAACCCCTATAAAGGAATCAAGATAGAAAAATCTAATGTTGCGTACAATAAACGAAAGTGAACTCAGAACAATTAGCATCCCAGAAACCACTTTGTGCAAATTGATGGTAACTCAATTACAGTCCCTGTAGTTTCATCAGGTAAAGCCCTTAAAAATTAAACCTCTTTAGCATGGCAAAGAGTGTGTTGATCAAGGGGTCATTCTTTGAGGGCTGGATGCCTTTCGAAGTGATGCAATACAATAGAGTGATAGAGACAGGAAGACCAGAAGGAAAGGTGTGAGAAGGGAATGAAAGAGAGAGAGGGAAGGAGGGAGAGAGCGGGTGTTGGAGTTAATGAAGCAGAATAGCACTGCAATGTGATTCAATGAGGTGGAATTGGCTTGGAATCAAGTCCAAGCCCTTAAACCCCCACCAGTCCCCAAATATAGGCCATGGGCAGGGCCTTGGTGGAGCAATGGCAGCTGTCATTAAAAGTGACATGTGGCCGCCTTGCTACAGGCCACAGTGACACTGGGATCCACCCAAGCAGATAAGGTATTGCACCCTGACTATTATTCAACCAGATGAGGAAAAGAAATAGAGCCCAAACACACAATTTGTGCAGAGGGACAGGAGGTATTCCTCATATATAGCAGGGATATGATACAGACTTGATTGATTCCACAGAATCTTTTTTTATGTTGGCCTAATGCCCTCAATTTCCTGCATGCCAAAGAAATTGATATCGTAGATGTATCAACCCGTTTACTATCATTACATCACAGCATTCCGCACTGGACCAGAGTGACTAGTACGGTGCATCGTTACGATGAACAGAGGGGACATTTCCATTTTTATATTCAATTAAAGTAAGTTCTCCTCTACCCCTAACAAGAGATAGATTACACCGGAATATGTTGATGGACATTCCATAAATCTCTGCCAGAATAAAATGCAATACATTTTTAATATTTCGCTTTAAGTGTCTAGTAAGACAAATTACCTATAAAAAACACTAATGACAATTCTCACAACCTAAAATCATCCTTAAAGATGGGGAAGTATTAAACGTCGGAAGATGAATCCGCATCTTCATTGCGTCTTTCAAAACCATTCTCAGAATGTATCCTAACATTTAAGAAACCATTTGACAATAAAAATCAGCAAGTGTCAATGCTTCAAGATGATAAATGCATCACAGTTATTGTACATGAGTTCTGGCTGTTGTGCTCATCTTTGCTCTGTCTCATATGATACAGGCTTAAAGCAGATGTCATTTAAAAGGTCCATACCTTATATTTTCCTCTTCTTTTATTTCTTTCCTCTAAGCTCCACATGTGGTGTTTATATCATATTTCATTTTTACTTGCCCATTTCAAAGCTCTCCATATCCATCAGACTGAAACAGGCTGCTACTCCGCCTTCTAGACTGATATATGTAAATGACCTTTGCTCCGACCGACTGCCTTGTAAATGCCTCACTCAAAGTAGTCCAAGCACTAACTTTATTAGGAATGGGTGGGGCCAGATTGATGCAGGCTGAATAAAAGGGCATGTTCATATACGTTGGTCTTTGTGACATTACAAAATATTTCAAATTGGGTATTATTTTGTAATGGGTAGGATACTTGCCTCCGGACCAAAAGGTCATGGGTTCGAATCCTACCTTCAGCACCCCCACTGGGTCCCTGAGCAAGACCCTTAACCCTAAGTTGCTCCAGGGAGACTGTCCCCTGTAGTTAGAAAATGGAAGTCGCTTTGGATAAAAGCGTCTGATAAATGTCGTAAATGTAAATGTAAATGTAAATGTAAATGTAAAAAGACATATATGGATCATATGGACTGTACAGGTTTTGAAAGTTTAACAGTGTTGATTTAAAAATAGCCCAAGAAGATTTCTGCTCATATATCTTGACTGTACCTCTTGCTGCAGGTCTTTTATGATTTTGGTCTTCTTCTCCATTTCCATCTTCAGAAACTTGATCTAAATGAAAGCAGAGAGAGTACATTTATCCAGATTGTTCTGTACATATTGTTTTGTGAGTTAGCTGTTTTCATCCACCATAAATATGGATGTCTCTCTGCAAGAAGCTACATTTCATTGTGCCTGCAAATGCAGAGCTCTACAAGATCATGCTCTGAGAGTCAATCTGATCAAAATGCATGAGGAAAAAAAGAGAAAACGAGATTACAGCTCTGAAATTCTGCATGTAGCGGTCGTGGGGTCATCAGTGATTGAAGGGGTGGGGGGGAAGAAAAGACAAAAAACACACACTGCTGTTTCTGCTGCTTCCACCTGGGGCTCCCTTGCTGTCCTTGCCAATAACTGCATTCAAAATATTTCCATTAGGAAGGCATGCAGCAATATGTATGTATGAAACTTTGTATGAATCATGAGGCTCAGATTGAAAGCTTCCCCAAACAATCTACAGTGTGCTTCTGAAAAGCAGAGAGGAAGCAGGAGTGTTTACAGCCCTGAGGGGTGAAATGCAACACCAATCAAACACTATTGCTCCTCATTCCAAATTCACCAGGCACAACCCTGACTTTTTCAGCCTTCTCCTTCCTCCAGCCTCGGCGGGCGGCTCGGGGGAGAGAACAACGCATCTAAATACTGATCCATGTTTCCTGCCAATACCCAGCTGCTGCATGCTACCTCATGCATTCTCACTTCCACGTTTACTGACTTTTTGTACGAGTTCATGAGCCGACATGCTGCAAGCCCTGAATAAACATGTTTTTATTTATAACCAAAGCTATTGGCAGAAGACAGCATGCCATATTCTCTATCTGTCATTTCCATTTTCACTAGGTGCCTCATTCGGCATACGCTGAGAAAAATGTCTCGCCAAATTGAACGGAAAGACACCAGGACTATATTGCAGTAAAAATGTTACTGAAACATGTAAAACTCAAAATTCTAAATCAGACAGACAATGCACAATGTCTAAAAGTTACAGTTTGCTGCCAAGTGGACAAAGACTACATCATTTTCATGTTTTGAGGATTTGCAGTCCAATACAGTCCGTTTATTGTCAAAGTTAAATTGTCAAAACAACTCAGAAGTAATTTCTAAAAGTCAGTTGAAAGGATAATTAACCCAATCAAGTCATTTTCTAAAGAGGGTTCCAACTTCGAGTTACTATAAAACATTCAATTACATTTTTAACATTTTATATGGTACAGTTTTTTTTTTTTAAATGACACTATAGAGTTCTAATTACATACAACCTAGATGGATAAGATATCCATTAAAACTTTTTCAACATTTGCCTTCCCAGCCACAAAAATAACAACACCTGCAGTCTGTAGTTGCTTTATTAAATGCACAGCTAATATACCACACTGTTGCAAACAACCTAACTATATTTAACTGACAGCTTGTCACCATCAATTATCTGAGGCTCTAAGCTGTACTATTAAAAGGTGTAATAAAAGCTCACATTTTTAATGTAGAATAACACTGTAACTTATATTACTTATATTATACTATAGTCGAGGTGACCCCTGGATAGTTGACGGGTACCTGTGACCCAAGTGAGAATTAAGCAGATACAGAAAGTAAGTGAGAAAAAGTACTGATTATCATGTTAAATCTCACTTTGGTCATTATGGACACTGGACAACTCCGTAAAATGAAGAAACAAAGAAACAAATAAATAGTGAACCATTCGTATATAGTGACTCAATCATTATTAATGGCAATGTAAAAAGGGGTCATATAAGGCAAGTAATCAGCCATTCAGACGCTTGTGTAAAATGTTAATGCTGACTTAAAGTAAAGGGACATTTTACTGTAAAAGACAGTGTGTAAACAGGTCTGAGGTGGTGAGGTTGGTCTACTGTCTGTAATTAGTGTCAATCGCTGTCGAACTGTTCATGGGAAGAAAGGAATAGGCCAGGCCGGTGAAATGGTAATTCTTCTCGGTGATTCATTCTCATTCTGCACACGAGTGCCAGAGCCTCTCTCCCCTGCAGCCCTGCGCACACTCGCACACACAGAGATGGGAGAGAGAAAAGTTCCAGCATGCAGATAACAGCATGTCCCCTCAAGAGCCGAGAAGGTGCCTCCTACGGCTTTTCATAATTAACATACTCCATACACCTAAAAGCAGATGCCCAAAAATAGCTGAGGCTCTATATCGCTTCTCTATGGCATGTCTCAGGCACCGTAATGAGGATTCCAGCGTTGATTCCTGATAATTAGTTTTTCGCAGGGAAGGCAGGAGAAAAAGGCGGCAATGATACGGCCAAATGAAAAATTGCTTTTCTGAGACGTCACGTCTATCACTCCAACTACAGACTATTAGGAATAACAAATCAACCCCCTTTCTCTCCCATTGATCTTTATATCGATCATTCTTGTTTTGTCATCATCAGATGGGTGATGAATGGCTATAGAAACACATATCATATTTACTTTTGTATTTAGAAGCGTTGGTCTGAGGGACCTACCGTGGCTTGCTGTTTCTCTGCTTTCTCAGCTGCTTCGTCCAGTTGTTTCTGAAGAGCTGCCTGGAGTGACTTCATTTCTTCTCTAAGAAAGGAGGAAATAGAGAGAGAGAGTGTGTAAGAGAGGAAATTAACAGCATAATTTGTGCCAGCAAAAGGTCTTGATGGAGGTCATTTTCATTACCTGGAAATGGATTGATTGAGTATGTAACGGATTAGTCAGTGTAAACCAAGTAAGAAATATAAGCATGTTGGATATGCATGTGCATTTTTGCAAAATTTTTAGTTCGAAAAGTCTCTAGGTGTGATGTCATTTGGTTTTGATATGTAAAGAACATAATTTGGGAACCCATGTTTATTTCGTTTTTGTCACAAACTACTATTTTAATCATGCAAAGACATTAACAGGCATGTCTCTCACACTTCCAGTCAAGTCAAGTCAGGTGGAAATTTGTTGTTGTTTCTCCCATATACAGTACAGCAGAAATAAAAGAACATTCTCCCTGGGCCATATGGTGCAACGCAGACACACAGCAGCACATTTCGTAAGACAGTGTGAATGTGTTAAATATAAATACAAATAAAAAGCAAATAAATAGCCTTTGTTAAAGAACACTTTCTAAAAAATCTCAACCCAAAGCACTATACCACAAGGCCTAAATAAGTGGGTTGACACATGGAATATAAATGTAGTGTAAATAATAACAAGGTGTGAGAATAGAGTTCGGGGAGGATGGTGCATGATGTTCAAGAGCTGGACTTCTTGGGGGAAGAAGCTATTGCACAGTCTGACAGATCTGCTCCTGATACTGCAGAACCTTCTCCCAGATGGGGAGGGATGAATGGTCCAAGGGAGGGGTGAGAACTTGAAAAACTTCACTCACTCTGCTGTGGCACTGTTGATTCTGATTGTCAAGTAGACAGGGGTGGTCCTTGTCAACAGACTCTTTTGTATTTAGGTATAGGTAAAAGGGCATTTGGCTCATTTGTTACAGGGAGAGTCCCCCTGGAGCAACTGTGGGTTAAGGACACAGTGGTAGAAAGTGGGGGTTTGAACCTGCGACATTGTGGTCATCAAGTTTACAGGCAAGTGTTTTACCCAATAGGTTACTTACCACCCACATTGTTATGAGGCACAGTGTTATCAGACGGATTGTTGCACTTTCACCCGTCTTCCAGCCTACAGACTAGGAGTTTGCACCAGTAGTTCTCGTCACTAAGCTGGTGCTGTCAGCGAACTTGATGATGTGGGTCACAAAACATCTGGAGGCGTAGTCGCCAGTCAGCAGTATGAACAGCAGTGAGTTCAGCACACATTTCTGAGTGGCAAAAGCGCTACGTGTGATGGTGTTAGAGTTCCTGTTGATCTGGACCGCCTGGGGCCTCCTAGT
>JBBPDB010000019.1:8257004-8267327 GCA_037974465.1 Brachypetersius altus
CCTCCAGACAAGAAGTTGGCACCAGTAGTTCTCTTCAATAAGTTGGTGTTGTCAGTGAACTTGATGATGTGGTTCACACTACACCTGGAGGCGTAGTCGCCAGTCAGCAGTGTGAACAGCAGTGAGTCCAGCAAACACTTCTGAGTGGCAAAAGTGCTAAGTGTGATGGTGTTAGTGTTGCTGCTGATCTGGCCTGTCTGGGGTCTTCCAATTAGAAAGCCCACAATCCACTCACAGATGGAGGTAACTGTGAGCTCCAGCCGACCAAGCTTACGAGTGAGCTGCTGAGGGATAATGCTGTTGAATTATGAACTGAACAGTATTCTCATGAAGGCATCGTGTTTATCCGTGTGGGTTAGAACAAGTTGGAGCACATGCAACATTGTGTTGTCTGTACATTTTTGTGTGATACACAAACTACATTGTGTCCAGTGGGGGCGGTAGGGGAGTTTGCTCTTGATGTGGCTTCAGATTAGCTGCAGAAATCACTACATGATGAGTAGTGCAAGTGCTCCTGGATGGTAGTCACTGACTCTGACACTGCTGCCTACTTTGGCACAGGTCTGATAGTGGTGGCCGTGAAGCACTGCAGGACGACAGAATGTCTCAGGGAGGTGTTGAAGATGTCTGTAGGAACGTCAGCCTGCTGGTCCACGCAGGCTTTGAGAATTTGACATCCCGCAGACTTGTGTGGGTTGACCTTGGAGAGTGTCTTTCTCACGCTGTCAGGGGACAAAGAGAGCACCTGATCATTTGGTGCTTTCGGGTGTTCCCTCACTGCCTCGGTTCTCTGGGCCTCAAGCTTAGCATAGAGAGTGAGTCTGGTATAGAAGCATTGGTGTCACAGACATCACCAGCACATCCAACAATAAAGACAACAGTCTGATTCTTTAATGCCGTAATAGAAAATCTGTCCATTTTACCATGTCTAGCATGGACAGGCACTTCTAGTTACGCGCTCTGAAATAAAGGGCACTTTTAAGGAATAAAGAAATCCTGTTGCTACATTAGTATCCATATAAGTACACATGCAACATGTTTCCCATTTTGTGGGTAGTTAACAGTGGGGAAATTAATTTTCCTAAACATTTATTGATGTTCAGTTAACTTAAATAACCAACAGATGACGGAATATTAATTTTACTTAGAATATTTTGCACAAACATATTGCTTGTTTCCACATGACTGGAAAATGAAACAGGGCTACTTGCTGCTCACCAGCGATGTTATCATTAGCATTCAGCTGACATTAGCCGCACACCTGCTTCTGTTTAAAGCAATTATTTTTTTAACCATGTTCTGCTGTATGATTGCGCTACTGACCTTAACATAACAGGGAACAGGGGGGGCTTGAGATGAACTGACCTGAAATTTTGGTATGGCCCAGGCTGGCCTGACACTGAAAAATGACATAATAAATCCCCTCAGACTGTATGGGCTTCAGGCTTGTTAGAACTTTTATGACAAAACGACCAGCACTGAAAAATGACAAATGGGCAAGCATAAGTTGCCCAATGGACATCAATTTAGTGCAAATGACTCTAATTCATTCCCACTAAGGAAAGCAGAGTATTTGTAATTTTGACCTGATGTGGAAAATGCAGATTTGGAGACTGCCACAGGGTCATCTAAAAATGCCCTCATGTTTTTTATTATTATTATTATTATTATTATTATTATTATTATTATTATTATTATTGTTGATGTTGTTGTTTTTATTATTACTATTATCAATTTTATTATTATCATTTTTATTATTATTATTATTTTAGTCTTAAGACTATGTCCTCAGAGATAAAAGTAAAATATTTCTCAAATCAATAACTTCCAAACAAGCACTCATTTAAAACAATCACTTCTCAATCTCTCAGCTGTGTATCTGAATGACAGCTAAGTTCAAAGAAACCCCATGGAAAGTTCCACTACCTGTTGGTGAGCAGTCTGTCCTTTATGTTACGTTTCTGTCTGTGCTGCTGCCAGCTCGATCCCTTTGAACTGCATGTAAAGCCTTCCTTTTCCATTAATGTTGTTCATAATGTGCAGCTGAAACTGTATGATGTATGGTGCACAGATGCAGATGTAACGGTGCAGTTATGTTGCCTGTTATTGACTGTTAGATCCATGTCTCTTTGATGAACACTTTTAAGTATGGATAAGCACTACTACAATATTTATAATTACTGTGATCATGACCCACTACATCACAATAAGATTTTCTAAGCGTATTGCAGACATGATCAGTACATAAAGAACACTGATCAAGTGTCCTTTAATTTATTCATTTATAATTTGACCTCATTTCAAAATGTGGCATCACTGGATCTTTTGTGTTCATTCCAGTTGAAAAAAAAAAACAGTGACAAAAGAAACGTTGTGATATTTGTCATATTTTGTACAGACCTTGTGCGATACTATGATTCTAAAAGACAATAACTTCTACAGGCAACAAACATAAATATGCCAATTTCTGATTTTTGTTTTTTTTTGAGTTTAACATCTTTTGTGTCATGCCCTGTTTTGTTCCATGTGTCGTGTATTTTAATTTTAATCCTCCTCGTCACATCCTGCCTTTGTTTCCCTGCTCTACATGGTTTATTGTTTTTCGTCCTTGGCTCTATCGCAAAATTCCCCCCATTTTAGTGTTTGCACCTGTCTGTTTGTAGCCCAGCCTTATCTCAGCTGTTCCCTGTTTACCCCTGCATATATGTACCCCTGTCTTTGTGTCTGTCTTTTTTATCCACCGTGGCCTCTACTGTGTTTTCCGGCATTTCCTTCTCTGCGGTTCTCATCATGTTTGCCCCATACACAAACAAACACACACATCCAAAACGCCACAGTAGTTATGTGCAATATTATGCGTGCAATTTTTCTGATGGGACATGTGCGTTTTTTTTCTTGGGTGGAAGCATCACTGCTGGGCAAAATGCGGAATTCAAAACGTTACTGTCAATGCCTTTCACTCCACTCATTGTGTACAGACATATCACTTAGTCTACTGTTGTTTACTTATAGTCTACAAATATATTTATGTAAATATTTTACAATGCAGATGTCCATATTCTATATCTCTAGATTTTATATTTCACTGTTAGTATAGTATTTTATTTTATTTTTATTCTATTTAACTCTATTTATTCTGGTGTTCATCTTCATTTTTGACTTTGTACTGTCCACTTTCTACCGTGGCAAAGCTAATTTCCCACTTGTGGGACTAATAAAGGTTTATCTTATCCTGTCTTATTTATCTCTCCTATCCTATCATATCCTATCATTTCCAGCTTTTCCATATCCACTACTTTTAAACAGGCTGGTTTGTTATTTTAGCTTTAAGACTGAGATATGTAAATGACCTCTGTTCCGACTCGCTGCCCTGCACTGTGCCACATGCAAACAGCTTCAGGGTTAAGGTAGGAATAAACTGCTTACTTTTTTCCAGTCTGTTAAATTCAGTGCATTAAGGGCAATTGTGCACTAGAATTTGCACCTGTGCATTCTTACTAGAACTGTACAAAACATATCAGCATCAGCATGTCAGGTGCATATGCATGTGTGTTTCTGTGTGATTTGAAATCGTATATGATATAATGTTACCTCACAGGATAAACTGTAACTTTAACGATGATGCCCTATTTTTTACAATGATGTCAATAAAGTGGGAACAGCATTGTCTAATTTATGATATATGAGGCGCTCAGTGCTGTCATACGGAAAATGCCATTTGAAGTAATAGTGTACCTATTTCTGCCTTAATGGCTTCATTTAGTGCATTCATTTACATTCATGTGCATATTTACATATTCTCCGTTTGCTTGTTTTGGTATCAAAGCTGTATCTAAACAGCTGATTGTTTTTGAACAAAGACTCATTTGAACAAAGACTCATGAATCATCATACCATAAAGCATCCTGTCTGACCTTTTAAACTGCTTGGAGCAGCTGCCGCCTGATTTGAAGAAACTTGTGGTAAAAACAATACAGTTTTTCCACAAAACTTGTGAAACAGTTCAGCTCAGTGCAGCACTTTATTGCCAAGTGTTCTGCGCCATCCAAACATGCCGAGAACCTCGGCATGTAACTAATTAAAGTCTGCTGAGCCGAGGGAGATTTTGAGCAGTATTCATCTATAAATCAACCCGCTACATGAAAAGGTGTACCTTTTTACAAAAAACTGTTGGCATAAAAGTAGACAGTTATGCAAGTCTGTTAAATTTAGTAAAAATACATTCACATGGAACACATCTACAGTATGTAAATACATATGACATAGCTTCCTCAGCCATGACTAATGTCTCTGGCTATGTTCAACATAACGCCTCAGAATGACTTCAGATGTAAGAGGATAAATAAAGAAAAATGACTTAGGCTACTCAAACTCATTTAGTCAGTTCAAACCATCTGGAACATCAGGGGGGATTCAATACATGCTTACATGATTTAGAAAAATGTAAGACAGGAGAACAGTTAGACTGTGTAAATGTTTAGACTGTCAGAGCAGCTTCTCACATCGAATAGTTAAACAGATCTCATAAAGACAGTACTGCAAATGAATTTCATATCCGTGAAATCCTGATTTACACAGTTCACCTGGTGATGGATCTCATGTAGGGGCAACTTTGGCCTAATTTAACCCCTAAAAATCGTATAATGATTTTAAAATATTGCATGGTCCCTGACAAAAGCATTTCAATCCATTAAGTCAGACCATAACATTTGGGAAACAAAACTTCTAAAACTGATAAATCTAGCAAACATTACTATTGATCCCACCAGAACATGAATTGAGCTTTGGAGCATTCAGTCAGAATTTGAGACACAGGGATAAGGAAAGGGATTCCGCGCCCGTCTCGATGTCGTTCCAGGGATAGGGTGCTGCTGCTGATGGATTCCGCACCCGTCGGGGCCCCTCTCACCTACGTTCTTCGGGGGGGGGGTATTGGTTATTGGTATTCAGTCTTTAGCTTTCTGTCTTTGAAATCAAATGTTTCAAAGTAATATTAATGACTGATAATAAAAACAGTCGCAGCTCAATCTTTAATCCTCTGAAGCGTCAAGCTGAACTTGACACATCGAGATCAAAAGCTTGAGGAATATTTACTGTTCAGAAATGGAATTATGGTAGCTCATGAAACTATGCTCCCTCATAAAACTATTTTTTTATTGGCAATGAACTGACATTTCACCAAATACTGACATTCCGTTAAATCTATAATGTATTCGTTTTCCCCTAAAGCGGTTATATTGCCAGCTGAATGCAGACAGAGAGTGAGTGTTGTGAGGCCTTGGCACATCCAGCCTGTTTTTCGCTGTCTATCCTGTGTTGATTGGGGGCAAAAATAGAAACCATTACACACCTGACACTGGGGGAAATTGAATTCTGTCACTGACTAACTTGCGGCAGCTTACATGGCTGACCCTTAATGGATCTAATCTGTTGCCATGATGTTAGAAAGAGGAACCTGTTCCATGGCTCCAAGTTCTTTAACACAACCTGAGGGCAATTTGATTTGATGTATGCCAGAGGAGCACACGATTGGAGTCTGAATCCGTGCCACAGTCACAGAGTAGGGGCTGAGCAATATGCAAATGAGCCTAGATTACACACACTCGCTCACACAATGGCAATACGTTTGTAACCCGAGTTGCATGCAAACAGCAGCTAACACTTTCTAATTACAGCTGCGCATATGTGAGAGAAAGGCTATTCGCTACAATGAGTAAGTGTTCTCGATTTGTAGCACAGCTCTACCCATCTGAATGAATCTGCCATATGTGGTCCGCCAGCTATTCTTCAGCTCTGTATTAACACAGATTAAATGCAACCCACAAAGCAAATACCTGTAAACAGGTTGCTTGTACACGGTTTATCTTTTAAAGCAAGATGCAGCTTAGTCTTAAGTCTATTTATAGTAACCCGTTAACCTCTAAGGTTATGAATATTCATCCTCACTTAAATTCAGTTTCTTAACTGCATGATTGCTGTATACACCAGCTACAACATTAAAACCACTGCCAGGTGAAGTGTATAGCATTGATCATCTCTATTCCAAAGTGAGGAGGTAGATAGAAATGAATTGAATTGTCAATTGTTGAAGTCGATGTGTTGGAAACAGGAAAAAGGGGCAAGTATAAGGACTCTGACAGGGGCCAAATTGTGATGGCTGGACAGCTGGGCAGAGCATCTCCAAAACGTCAGGTCTCATGGAGTGTTCCAGGTATGCAGAGGTTAGTGCCTGCCAAAAGCGGTCTAAGGAAAGAAGTGGTCTAAGGAACTGGTGAACCACAGACAGGGTCATGAGTGCCCAAAGCTCACTGATGCACATGGGAAGTGAAGGCTAGCCCATCTGGTCCGATCCCACAAAAGATACTGTAGCACAAACTGCTGACAAGGCAATTACCCTAGGCATGCGAGCATAAGAACTGAACCATGGAGAAATAGAGGAAGGTGGTTTGGTACGATGAATCGCATTCTCTTTAACAGCATGTGGACAGTCAGGTATATGTGTATGCTTTACCTGGGGCAGAGGTGTATTATGGGAAAAGGCAGCTTGGTGAAGCTGCACTAAGCAAAGCTTTCTGCAGGGAAATCTCGGGTCCTGGTATTCGTGTGGGTGTTATTTGATATGGACCACCTAACTAAACATTGTTGCAGACCAAGTACATCCCTTCATGGAAACAGTATTCCCTAATGGGAGTGGACCCTTGCAGCATGATAATGGGCCAAACTTAACCAGGAATGGTTTTAGAAACCTTACATACTGTTTAAGGTGTTGACTTGTCCTCCATATTACTCAGTTGTCAGTTGTCAGCATGATCGAGCATGTGATGTACTTGACAAATGAGTCCATTTCATAGAGGCACCATCTAACAAATTATAGGACCTCTTGCTAAAGTGCCAGATACAGCACAGAGATCTTGTGGAGTCCATTCCAAAAAAGTCAGAGCTGTTTTCATCATTTTTGCCTGCAGAATAATATACTGAGTAAAGCTTCTCTGATTATAAGGATTTTTTTCCATCATTAAGAAAAAGCAAAAAACCCCCCAAAACAAATACGTGTTTTAAATATTGGAATTTTGTTTCACCAAGAAACAAACAAACCAACAAAAAAGCAACTGATGTATGCAACTGGATCAAAAGGCTTACTGAATGCACTGATTATTTTTGAATGGCCGCACTGGTTATGATTCTGTGTTATTATGCTAGAGATTGTTGCTTTACTTCCATCCTAATTGCCCCTGTATTAGAATACAGACATGCTCATGATGAGAAGGCCTGTAACAGAAGTCATGATTTGTGTCCTACCTTTGTTTGTGGCTGAGCTCCAGAATCCTCTGCACATCCTTTTTGGGCACAGTGTCATCATTCTTCAGTGACTGGAGAGAGAAACGACTCTGTGAAATATGCTTTATGACTGAGGACATTTGTATGTTTGCTGTACATTTTTGGTCATGGCTGACAGATGCTGATAACACATTCAGATTTGATGTTAAAAGTCTGACTCCCATTTCTAAAGCTGACTGATTCTACGAAACCACTGAAAAATGTTGCCTCCCGGGTAGGACAAAAGCATAAGTTACTCCCTCTCTGTCATTTATCAAAAAAAGAATAAAAACAAGTGATTCATTGTCTCTCTTAGTCATCTGAAAGAAAGCGATGAAACCAGTGATGAATTCAACATTAAGTCTGAAACTGGGTGATAAAAGCAGCTTATGGAGTGTGAATCTTTGCATTTTATTACATTTTCTATTCATCTTATTAATAACCTCATAATCTTACTAAACCATCTGGTGGTATTTAATCCTACATGAACACATGAAAACCATGTGAGAAAAGCCAATATAAAACACTGTCATGCCAATCATAATTGGCTAATTAAGTGACTCGGTGTGTATTTTTGCATAAATAACATAAATTAATGCTCAGCTTTAAAGGGTCCTACATTTTTTTGTATTTTCTCAATAAAATTCACTGTTGACATTTGTGTGGGTGGTTCTAGCTAAACATGAGTCCATTTAATGAATTATAACATGATAATTTTTCAACCAAATAAACACATATATATACATTTTTTTTGTAGTGTTGGATTTACTGACATCATTTAATCAATACAAACAAATCTTGTTGCTTTGCCTCCTTATATGGACTAAGGAGTAAATAGTATGTATTTATACACATTAGTATATCATTCATTCTTTTACATTCACTGCATTTAGCAGACACGTTTATTCAAAGCGGCTTCCGTTCCCTAACTACAGGGGACATTCTCCCAGGAGCAAGGGAGAGGTGGTATTCTAAAGGTAAGAATCGAACCCATGACCTCTTAGTCCAGAGGCAAGAATCCTATCTACTAGGATTCCTATCCACCACCCCAGCTCTTTAAATTAAAAAGATGTAAGATCCAAAAGTGATGCTTTAACTTCACGTTGTTACATAATTCACTAACACTATGGTTTTTGTTCATTAAACCCTGTAACAAATATAGAAGCTTTAAAGTTTTGCAGTGTCCCAAAGAAGAAAAAACAGATTGGCTCAGCAGACAAATGCGACGCTGCCCTGCTGCCTTAGCCTTCCTTATCAATCAGTCTCAGCCTCGGAGAGCTGACCCTGCTGTGTGTGTGGAGAAACAGCAACGGAGCTTTGTCACTACTGGACCATCTGTGAGGTTGTTGAGCAGGATTGAGACTGGCATGCCAGTGTCCGTTCAAGGCAAGCTGGCAGGAGTCCGCCGCTCTGAACCTTCACTGCTCGACCCCACGCCCACCCTTGCCAAGATTACTGGCAAAGTTTAATAATGATGAGCTCAACTCAGGGGAGATCTCGTTATAAAAATAAACAGCACAGACTCCAAAGCTGCTCCAAAAAGGTCACATATACATAATTGATCAGTATAAAAAGGTTACTGTTGATTGTGGTTTTACAGCAAATCCACTGCTAAGGGGATTCTGAAGCATGGACTCAGGGGGCACGGAAGTTTGGCAGGGGTCCCAGGAGTAAAGGCATCACGCCCTGCCTTAGAACTAACACCCAGCACCGTGCCACCAGAGACCCTATCACACAAGGAACAGCCCAAGCATCATATCATAACACAATCAGCAGACAGGACATTTCCATGCAGACTCATACAAACACACGTTCACAGCGTCGGCGGTTAACTACACACCTGCAGACAAAATGTGTATTAAAATGTGTTTGATTCAAAAGATTATATTAGCTATTCTATTCTGTAGCTCTTCCCTACATGCTGTTGTTTGTGGAGGTTTTTTGTGCTTTCATATATTCAGAGCTATTACTTACATTTAGAGTGACGTTTGGCAGTGAATCGTGAATCAAAGTCAGAGAAAGGTCACTAAGTGAGTAATGGGAATGACTGACAGGCCATGCTTTCACAGCGCTTCAATGGTAAAGCATTTGTGACCTGGACAAAAAGTGCTTCCATCTCAGTGAAGCACTGAAAAGGTCACTGGCACTTTGCCTCCCCATTACTACAAAACAAAGACAAAATTAGGCCTGCACTCCCAGTGACAGGGAAAACATTTGAGACAAGCATTATAGGGTGATTATATTAGTAACTGAGCAATCTGGAAATTATTTGGACAATTAATTCAGTAATAAGTTTCAAGGCCAAACAATAAAACATCTCAGACATATTTATAGGAAAGAAATAAATAAGAAGTACATAAATAAGTCTACGATATGTCTAGTTTATTGTTTGGTCTTAAAACATATTACTCAGTTAATTGTCCAAATAATTGCCAAATCGCTCAGTTACTCACAGAGTGTGGCAATTATATGGACAATTAATGGTGTTCTAGGTTTTAAGACCAAACAATAAAACATATAGAAGACATATCTTAGACTTAGATATGGATACACAAGAAATATATAAATAAGATATGTCTATTTTATTGTTTGGTCTGACAACTTTTCAATAGGAAAGGAAAATATGCAAAATCATACAAAATATGCATAAACATTCTAATAATTAAGATATATTAATCATTATTTAAGCTTTAAAAAAGGCAAAACAATCAAAATCGAAACCAAATAATAGCTCCCGGGTGGGTACATCTCTAACGGCCTCACCTGGAATCTCAACACTACCTGCCAAGTGAAGAAAGCCCAGCAGCATCTTCACTTCCTGCAGAACAGAGAGCAAACCTTCCCCTTCCAGAGAGCGACAGCAGAGGGCGGCTTGGCCAGGTGGCTCACTGCCATTTCAGACTGCAAGATAGTGAGGAGCCACCTCCAACATAGTCTCAGCCTCAGACGTCACGCCCACAGAACATTGGCTAAACGTCTGATGCATATGGTACACTTAACTGGAAA
>JBBPDB010000019.1:8268130-8291592 GCA_037974465.1 Brachypetersius altus
AGTATTTGGTACCGAAATTGGTACCGAGAACCGTGGATTTTCACTGGTATCGGTACCGAATACTGAAATTTTGGTACTGTGACAACCCTACTGTCTTGTATCTGCACTTTGTACCCTGAGAAATTTGCTGCGTGGCACCATGGGCCTGAAGAATGACTTTTCATTCCAATGTATTAATTTGAACAATTTCCTCCAGGATAAATAAAGTTTTCTGATTCTGATTCTGATTAAAGCACTATTGAGGAATGACCGTTATATTGTCAAGTGACTAAACTGTTTCAAACTCCAGCTGCCCATTACAATATGAATGATGAGTGAACCAACAAAAATGTCCCATTAATACATCACGCAATTACTCCAGAGTTTTATTGTTATCTTACAAGATTAGAAGAATTGGACAATGTGTGTGACAATATAATTGCACAAACTGCCAACTAATCAATCCACATTCACAGATGATTGTAAATGAAACCCTGAAAAGTATCACAAGAATAACAGAATCATTTTGGTTTTTGTTGCCTTGATAGATGAAAGATGTATCTGCACTATGATGGATTACTGTGGTAACGGGGCAGAACACAAATGTGACTATGGAGATGTTTTGGATATGCCCTGCCATCCCTGTGGACCCTCACATGAATTCTTACCTGCAGGTTGCCCTTTATGCTGTCCAGCTCCTTTGATGTTTTCGAGAGTTGTCGCAGAATCCCTGTCCTCTCTGTGAACACCTCCTTCAGCTTCTTTTCCAGCACTTCATAGCTATAGGAAGAGAAAGGATACAGAAAGATTACTTCTTTTAAGTCTGTGGTCTCTTCGCCAAATCAATTTGCTATGTCAGGTTATGGGTTTGCTGCCTGGAGATGCTGCAGCCATGGACGGACAGAATGAGCTGTTCTCTAAGTCAAGCTGTACTCCTGTAGAATATTTTGTAAGGGTTTGGTCATTCAGGGCTTGACTGAAGTGCAGAGTGAAACACTCAATGCATTTTTAAAGGATTTTTTTGTTATTATTGTTTTTAACCTGATAGTCTTGAGGCATGTACTGCTCATCTCAAATAGGAGGAACGCTGATGGAAAGGCATCAGGCATTTGTGCTGTGAAGTTCTTCATTTTATATAGATGTGCATAAGTCTGAACATCCGCAATTAGGGAAGAGTATAGAGAACTGGCATTCAATTGGTTCCTGACATCGATAAACTGAAATATCAATGAGCTCCTGGACAAACGTATCAATGCATTCTCACATAGCTGGCAAATGGTTGATGTTGGACTGGAGTTGGGGGAGGGATAGGAGTGACTCTGCACATCATTACATCATTTTTGTTGACCTATTGGAGCTAACTATTTAGCTCCATGTTTCTCCAAAAAGTAATAATACAACTGTTGAGTCGGTTCACATCATTTCATGTGATTCACATCCACCAAATATGTCATTTTTCTGCAATCGTTAGCACATAATTTATCTTTACATGCTAAATGTAACATAAAAATAAAACATCAAATACAACATTCTTTCACGCCATTAAATTTGCGCAGTCCACATTTTACTTTTTCTCCACTGCTAAGTTCAGCCAGTAGACAGTTTGTTAAATTTGGAAACGTGTGTTCTCTGTTGAGGATGAAGAGAAGGACTTGGTTTTACAATAGCGGGGATACCCAAACTTTTGCACCTCAACTGTTGTTTTTTTTTTTTTTACAGTCACATGATTTTGTGCACAAATATAGGCTGTAATGACAGTTTCCAGAACTATGGCAGGAAACTTTTTTTTAAAAAAACCCAAAAAAACAAGAGAAGAAAATAAACAAGACACAGACGCACACATTCACATACGCATCCACACAGATGCACACACTCATATGATGTCAGAACATCAAGCCTGTGTTCTTTGTGAAAAAGGCAGAGCAAAGACAGTCGGCCAGAACTCCGTGGAGTATAAAAACAATCAAGCACCCCTTGCTTTCCCATTGTCACCGTCCTGAATACAAATCATAAATAAGTTATGAAGGATTCCGTCAAGCAGTCAACGATGGGCTCGGTTCCAATTCGTCCTCCTCTGCTTTTTTCCAGCCAAGCTTTGTGGCGGGGACTGCATCAGCCGCGACAACCGTGGCACATACAGTAAATCAGTGATGGAAAGGCAACACCTGGGAGATAAATAAATCATACTGTATGCGTCAGGCTCGTAAACTTCATACGGCATTGGCAGCAGCAAAGCTGATCAAATGTACCCAGAAGGGAAGGGGTATCATACACCATATACTTAACACATTCATTATCTATAACAGAGGACCCCCATCTAGAGCAGAGATACCAGGAGCCTGCATATTGACTCCAGCCAACATATAAACAGCTCTATCACTGGGTTACAGACAGCCCATAGAGCCTGCTATGTTGCACATAAATTGGTCATTACTGTCGCCGGTGTATAATTGTGTTGTGACCTCTCGTGACACGTCTGCTCCGGCTGCTCCGACAGGCTCTCAGCCAGGGCAGGGGAGGATCACTGAAAAGTGTTTTAATGAGAAGCACGCTGTCATACAAACAGGCTTATGATCACATTCTGCCCGGCGTGCTCCTTTGTTGCTGTGGATGGCATAATTCTGATTACAGCTGGATTGTCTGAAGACCATTAGGGCACTACAGTGTCTCAGTCATGAGGCCTCTCTGATGAACCGAGTTGACTCCAGGAGATGGGTTAAATTGTGGAACCGCCTTCTCTGTAATGGCACAAACACAGCAAAAATTTTCTTCACCACCCGCCTCCTAACTCACATGCACACACACTGCAAAGATGCTCATGGTTTACAGCCGAAAATTAAAAACCCATCTGATTGAATGCTTTTCATCATGTTAAAAGCATTTTCAGCTAAAGACAGATGTTTGAACCTCTGAAATGTGTTTGTAAGATTGAATTAATTGCCGTGTAATCCCTGTAATTTTGAAAACTGAATAGAGTGCTGACTGCAAGCTAACAAGATGCTTTTCTCTTTGCTATATTGTTGGCTGCAATTATGTGGCATTAATTCTGTTGTACTCTCATGTATATAACAGTGAAATGTAATGCCAAGGCTCCTTCACTTTCACTTTCACTTTCTTTATTCCATTTTTCCATGAGATAACCAACTTTGCCTAATTGTGTTTAAACTACCTAAACTGAATCTGCGTATACTAGACATTTTCTACTCATCAAAAATCAGCAAAGGAATTGACTAGTAGGTCACAGAAATCAGTGGCAGATTTGCTGTTTATTGGCATATACGGTTGGATATTGAGAGCCAACACCAATTTATTCTTGTACAGGTCAGTACCAAAAGCTCCTGAACAACTGGTGCTGCTATCAGAATGTATTTAACAAGTCTGGATCAGTAGGAGTGAAGCACATCACCAACACACTTTTTTTACCATTTACTCATCACTTTTTATATACAGTATACATGGAAAACAGAAAACAATTCAGATCACCAAATTTCATACAAAAATGTAATAATAAAATCCTTTCATGTCTTTTCATAATTTCTTGCACCAATTTATAGAGAGAGGTATCAATATGATCATTACCACTATATCAGTATCAGTAAAATCCTTATGACACCTATCCCTTGAGCTAGCTTGAGGTAGCAGCAACCTGTCATTTTCTTCTGTGCTAATGTTATTTCACACAGGTCACTTTTCTTCCAACAAGCTTAGCTGGCTTAGCGGTACAATCCAGTTAAAGCTTCACCATAAGCTCTTGTGCTGCTCAACAAAGCGCATCAGCTAGTTAAGTACACATTATATCAGATAAATCATTTTATACCAGGCAAGTATGTATTGCATTCAGAATTTAAATGGGAATTCCATTAGCAGTTCAAATCACTACTAGCATTCATGCTACCAGAAACTGGCCCGCATGGTAGACATGATTTCTTGTCATGGTTCGCATTAATCAGCTCATTAATAACTATCTGAAAAATACGAGGTATCCTTCATTCCAGAAATCACTCCAGAAATGGTTTGCATCTGCAGGTTGCACAATAAATGCCACTTCATGTCTTAATATAACATGGTGGAATGCTGTTACCACCACCCTGAGGAAAGGACCACAGCCTATTTGATCAATGTTTTGGTGTCACATAAAAAATCTCATTAAGAACAAAAATGTCCATATGTCTTTTATTTTAGGTCTTAAAAACATTTGGACACAGCCCAAGTCATTGGACCCGGTAGAATATTCAGGATAAGACATAAAACTACACCAAATTTATAAGTGGACCTCAGAGAAACAGCACATTCTTTGCTTTTTTTAACACTTCTTTTGTCTCTCCATAACTCCATGAGTGTTATGTTTTGCTGTCTTCCTTGGTTATTCTAAACTGTAAAATAGTCAAAACAGTATTCAGTGGTATCCAAACATTGGGCCTGCACTCTGTAAGAAACCGCTCCTCACTAAAAGGCCAAAAGTGCTGAGCTCTGGTCTTAAATTACAAACTGCTGAGCTTTATAAGCCAAGCACCGCAACAGAGCCACAGCTCAATACAGATGGACGTGGCTGAAGCAAAAGATCAAATCATGTGTGACTGAGCTTTAGGTAATGCCAATGACTTCTCATCTGGAGCTCCATTACAGCCCTTTTTAGTCTTAGCTGACAGTGTAATGCTGTTTTAAGGGCTACAAAGAGACTCAAACATATATTTTGCCGTTACCACACTTCTACTACAAATCCAAAGAAATAAAGAAAATCTAGATAAAGAAACAAACATATAAATAAATAAATAAATATAAACTCCACTGCCAAGCGTAATTCTCAGAGCTCATCATAACATAATCCCTTTGTGTGTTTTCTTAATGTGGGCTATTCACTGACTTTATAGAAATGGAATACGCTTTGCTTTCTTTCACTAAATTCATAACACACAGGATGCCTTTTATAATATTCTTTGTGTTCCAAACTAGAAAGGAGATGGTGAAAGACATAAAGGAATTTGTTTAATATGAACAGGGTCCTGTTATGAAAAATAAATGCATCCTCCGTCTGAGTGTGAGCACTAAGCATCTGCAAGCAGACCACACAATATCTTCTAATTGTTTGGAACAGTATGCCTTCACTGCTGAAAAAAAAAGCCCAGGTGATGTCAATCATCAGTTAACTGTGGGCAATAAAGAGTGAAGGGGAAGGGAAAGGGGAGGACGAAGCACAGTGCTTGATGAAAACTCCAATATTTCTCTACTTCTGCAAATAACAGCTCCATGAGGCTAGTGGAGGGTCTGGATTCTGCTGGCGGCTCAGTGCGTGCTTCTCACCGCTGTGTGTTATGAGCAGAGCAGCATGTGGTCTTGTTTACATCAAGCCCTCGTATCCAGGCTTTCCTCAGGACTGATAGATTTTTCAGCAGGGAGTTGGCAGCTCGCTAGCATCCAGCCCTTTTTCTCATGGCCAACGTGACAAACAAATGACTCTCATATCGCTAATGAAAACAAATTGTGGTGCAACCTACGCTTATCAACCACAATCCATAAAACCGAGGATCTACTCAAGCCCCGCCCTCCCCCTTAACCAATTACACTAAGGTTTTGGCATGTAACCTTGGGGTTTTCCTTTGTGGCTGTAGTTCACTGTAGATAACTCATAACACAGCTACAGTCTCGAGCATGGCATCATTCTAACACCCCACCTTCTGTTTCAACGTACTTTACCATTCAAACAGCAGGGGAGTGGCTGCAGGATAATGATATTCTGGATGCACAATGCTTGATCCAATTCAGTTATTATGCATGCTTTCAAGAGGCTGTTTCGGCATGGTCATTTACATGCAAAACGCTACCATTTCAAATGTTTAAATTGGACTTGTTGAAAGGGAGTCTGCATCGTCTTGCCAAAAGCAAAAAAAAGGCTTTCAATCAGTACATTAACAAATATATAAACACATATTGAGTATAGTTCTGCTTCATCTTTAGTGTGCAGATAATTTGCTTATAGATCATTTAGTTCCCTACAATCTGAACTTAATGCAATTTCATGTTGAGAAGAATTAGGATAGCTGCTTTATTACTATCATCATGTAGTCAAAAAAATGCTCCTGGCACACTGGAGCACAAACAGAAAAGACGAGCAACACCAGCACTGCCCATTATGGACCGCATTGTCTTTCTGGGTAGGATTTGAAAGTGCCACTCAAAAGTTCATTATATGTTCTGTCCAGCTAGACTGTACAATGCAACGATGAAAGGTTTAGTGTAGTCCTTTCCTAGAAAATTCGTCTCACTACTCTTCACTTTACTTGACTAAACTGCACGGCATAACAAATACATATCTGTTTCAACAGGAAAGTGCAAGAAAAAAAAATCTCATATAATATAATAAAAATCAATGAATCTCTTTCTATACAGACACACAGATATGTATGTATATATAATAACTTTAATAATGAGCAATTGCCATACCATCCCACGTCCATCAATTTTATGCACAGCACTGTGCCGAAGTCTTACACGACCTGAGAAAATGATATGTAAAGCCATTTATCTGGGCAGTAAGCGCTGATTCGTTTGAAGGAAAATAAATAAATAAAAAAGCAAATTATTGCGAGTTTGTGTATGTGTGTGCCATTTCAGAAATTACCATCCGATATCTATTACACCAAGGCAGGAGTGCACTGAGAAGCCAGGAACCAAGTCTGTGTTCTTATTCCCTCTGTTTAACACTATTTGTATCTCTTTTAATTTGATTCATTTTAGAGGCAAAAACACACTTACTGCTGAGATGGCCTAAGACTTCTAAGACTTATATGTTTTGTATTCTCTCTCTCTCTCTCTTTTCTACACACATATATATATATATATTTTTTTTTTTTTTTTTTTTTTTAATTTATTTTTTTTTATTATTATTATTACTTATTTATTTATTTGTTTATTTATTTAGTCCCACCTTTATTTGCAACCATTTCCCCACACCTAGCTTGAGGGGGTGCTGAAACATATCAAATATTGATAGCTGTATTGATGTTCCCAGTTTGAGAAAGGTCATGAAACACAAAAGATTCGGTTACAAGATGTACAGACATTAGAAGTTGTTACAGTGCAGTCCAAGTTGCTGGCAATTTGAAGTGGCTGCAGAAAACATGTTGCCTTCGGGGAATGGCAGGATGAGCTAATGTAGTTACGTTACAATGGTAAGTACTGCTCTCCTGATCATGAACTTGTAGCCCAAGCTCAACAGTAGACATTTATTGTATATCGTTTATATATTACTTTTACCACCAAACATGCCGAATTGAAGCAGAACCCACAGCATTACCCAGTAAAACAATACTGCTGTTAAATCTCCGGCAAATAAAACATTTCCAGGGCAATTTCTAGAGCAGTAAATGTGAAATTTAAGGCTGCGAATGTGCAGCGGCTGACAACCTGATCTTCCCTCTGCCATGCATGCATTTTGGCCTTGTTTCAATGCAGACATGTGACACTATCCTTCCAGCTGATGTCTTGTGTGATGATGGTTTATTAATAAAGCCAGGAGTGGCTAGACTTGCCAGCATTAAAATACGAACGTAGTGACTCTGGCTGAAAGGAATTGTCTTCTTAGACTAATTTAATGCTCGGAATACATTTGATCTCCCTCCACATGCCACCTAATAAACATGGCCTGGTCGGTACAGGGCTGGTTAGCTTTTGTATCCTGATAAATGATGCTCTTCAGCTTTAGACAGCCATTCAGTGATTCATGCTTTAATCACACTTTTAATATTCTAACATTCTGCCTAAGGTTGGACTGGAAAGAAATTAGAGTCTAAATGTAAGATTACAGAGTTTGGCAAAGTCAGTCATCTTGTATATGGAGACTGGACTCTTCTTTGTCTTATGAATCAACCTCTTGATTTAATGGTGCTTAATTATTTTATTTTTTTTTTTTTCTATTTTTTCTTCTTAGGAGTCATTTATGTTCAAGTAAAAACTAAAATGAATATAAATGACAAATAAATCTGAAATAAGAATGTCCAAGTCTTACTGCTAAGCTTATGAATTGCAGGCGGCAGTCAAAATGCCTCATATGCATTTACATAGTAGGATGTACCAATGTACCAATGCACGTTTTGCAATGTGATTATGTGAATCAGGGAGGTGTAACAAGGTGGCTGTTTTACTAATTAAGACGTCAAATCCAAGTGTATTCACTTGACACTAAAATTTGCAATATAGTAAACGCATGATTCGGTTCAGTAGGGCTTCAGGTTTGATACAGAATCAGAAACCTTTATTGATCCAAGAGGGAATTGTTTGTGTTATGTCTGCACAGACACACAGAACCACAGAGACAGGAACATAATATAAAATATAAAATTTTAAATTGTGGCGCATCATGAATGAGTGTATGGTTACACCTTACCAAAAAGTGGAAACGGTTATGAACTAGCCACTAAAAATGCCCCAACCCAAACACCCTGAAAGCAGTTACACTGCCAAGCCTCCTCGACATGCAGCTAGTGCTGAGGGTCCGTATTAATGGGATAGAGTTATTACTAAAGCTTCTTCCATCCCTTTCTGCGTTTTGTAAATATTAACCACAGCAAATTCCAAATAATCTGCTTACGACTATCACACTGAGCCTTAAACATGGGAAGTGGGAGTAAATACAGGCTTTAAATACTCTAATCCTTTGAAACTGCACCCTATTGCTGCGAAGCAGTGAGATCAGAAATCCAGGGCCAACAAGCAGTGTTTACAGATTGTGAGCATTTGCAGCAAGGTAATCAATCAGTGAGAAAAATAGGTAGAATGACGTTTAGAAATTACCCTTCACAGTAGAAAGCCAAGTGCAGCACTCGGCTCAAGCTAATGTCTTGAAACAAATCATGGCTCAATATGATCAGTGATCAGAGATCAGCTAAATGACATGCTAGAACACATTTCTTTCCCTTTTTAATGCTGTAATGCTGGCTGATTCCAACAGCTTTTAATCAAGAAAGATACAGGATCATCTTGAATTGCAGCTTTAATTTCTGCTACACTGAACAAATCGCCACACTGACTGATTCCCAGACTGCTTTTAATTATGTCACATGGATTCCCAATATGGTGAGAGGAGTCTTTGTTTCATTCCAAAGGGCAGGAAAACATTAAAAATCAATCCCATTCCATTACACAGAGATACCTGTATTGACTGGAGCTCGCCTCTGCACTGATAAAACATATGAGAAAGGACAGCAATCTGACAGACCCCGCCAGACAAAAGAATGACCTTTTGGGCTCGGCAGTGTGAGGAAGGGTAAAGAGTCGCAGTGGGATGGTGTGGGGCACCTCAGCTCCAAAGGCAATTTTCAGGAATGCTGGGAAACACTTGCGTCCATTGGAGCGTTCATGGGGCACAGGCCCAACAGACTGGCCCCCTCATGCTAATCACTCCAGCCTTCCTCCTCATTAAAGTGAGAGAAAAGGCATTTATAAATGTCAGCCTCCCTCATGCCAAACGATTGCACTTTACAAAGCTGATCGCTGTTTAATGTTATAGAGCAAATATGTGACAAATTCGAGGCAAGAGCCCTTTAAAAATCACCATAAAATATAAACAGAAGTCTCTTTAAGAAAATGCAGTCGCGTTTGAGTATATATTGCCCTAACAGATGTAATATTTGATTTCGTTCATGTGGCAAAGGCACAAAATGCTTTTTTCCACAGATAAATGAAGAAATGAAAGTAGAACCAAACTCAATTCATATCCCAGTGTGACACCTACACCAGAGCTCTTTTTTTTTTTTTCATTTTTGAGCTCTATTTGTATCTCCAGGAGACCCAATATAAGCAAGCCTTCAGTCTAATAAACACATATTAGATTTAAATGAAAGTGATGAGATGATCCTATATTGTCAATGCAGTTACGGAATGTCTGTGAGGATTTGTGTATTTAATACTCCATCTAATGAAGTATCCTCACCTTACATTCCGAACACTACCGTACTGTAGTAGGTTTTCATTACCAGCACAGACGATACTTGCAGGCTCCGTAATAAAACTCTCAGACGTTAATAAATATGCATCGCTCTCCAGAGTTATACACCTTTTTTACAGACCAAATAATGTGAGCTGATTTTCCAGCCAATGAGCAAAGCTCTTTATGACTTGTCCTTTCTTTACAGTAAGTTAATGCAAACTGATTTACACAGTTTAAGACATAAATTTAGAGTGTTTATATTGGTCTGTTACATCACATAATGTAAAGCACTGCTGCTGTTTTCATAGTGAAAAATGAAGATAAAAATATCAAAAACAAAGAAACAATGTGGAATCCCAAGTGGCACAAATGTTGGCTCTACTATCAGCAGATTGTAAGCACCATAACCTGTGCATGGCTTCACTGTGGTGTGATCTCACTTGCTCTAGGTGGGGATAACCCTTCCTCTCCACTCATCACTGTCCAGTTCAAACGGTTTAACATGTGTTGGAGGAGGCACATGCTTGTATTCACCTCTCCAGTCTTGGTAGCACCATGTGATGGGTAAAACTCAAGCCAGTGTAAATTAATTTGTTTAAAATCCCCCCCAAAGATTTTTTTTCACCAAATATAGTGATATTTAAAAAGCACAGCCACAATGGTACATACTGTTATACTCCCATCCTCATTTAAGAGCAAACTGAATTCATTCCCCATTTAAATACTGTTACACTAGCCACCCTCATTTAGAGCAAATTTCAACCCCCCCTTTACTACTTGTGTGTTCGTGGAGTAAACTAGGCCAGGAACACAGTGCATTAAGTGGTTCGCCATTTTTACTGTTTATAACATCTTAGATTTACAGATGGCTCCAAAACTTTGGCCGCGGACTGAATCTGTATGAATCTGTATGTACAAATGCGATTAATTACTTGCATCTTCCTGAAAAGCGGACACGCTGACATGAACAAATGTTGACAAATGCATCCTTTCCAAATCACAAACACACTACTGACAACAAGGGCAACTCTTCAGCTGTAAGAATGAAAGCTGCCAGAGACAGACCCCGCTGACTGAACTGCATAAGGCTGCTCGGGCACTGGTCCTGAGGGTTACGCTCCTTGCCATCGAGCGCTGCCAAATGTATCTTCAGCCAGTGCTGGCAATCACTGTCATCTTTTGCAGAACGAAACCATTCCAAATGTTCAGCCCATTCCTATCATGTAGCGATTTAAAAGCATCTCTGAAGCTTGATACGCTTCAGCGAGAGTGTGGTGTGTGAATACTCTTTAAAATATAAAGGCCAAAAAGGGCTCTTTGAACCAAAGCTTCGAAGCATCCACTGATGGTTCCCTAAAGAACCGTTCATTGGTTTTTTGTTTGGAGATGTGAGAGTGTGAAGACCCTTTAGAAGATTTTCACCAGATTATCTCAATGCCAAGAAGCACTGTGAAGGTCTCCTAAAACACCTTTGTAGAAGACCTTCACAAGAATTAAAGAGAAAAGTCCTCACCAGCATAACGTTGGCAAAATTTCCATTGAATCTCATGAGTTTGATGCTGAGAGTCCAGTTTAAAATAGAAGTTTTCAATTTATGTTTAGGAGGTTTAAGCGAACTTGACAACCGAAAAAGCAACTGATAGAAGAATCAAGGTGAATGAAGCACCGTGTGCAATTATTAATCGAGTGTGAAATATGATTAGAAGAACATCTGATGAAGTGAGCAGATGCACCATGTTGCACTACAAGTATTACATGACATGATTTGATATTGCTGCATATATTACATTGTACAGCAGAAGTTAAAAAGCTAAAAGGCTAATCATTAATGACTTTACGTTATCCTAGTTAAGTAACTTGTTTCATGTAGTATTGGGGATAGAGAACAGTGCCTGTCTCTTTCTGGCACTGTCAAAACAGGAAAGGAAGACAAAAGAGTGGCTCAATGTGTGATCTAGTATTATAAGCTTCCATTTACATCTCCCTATCCAGTCAACAGCTGTTCAGTCCTGTCCATTCACACTGGAGGTGTGTTTCAGCCTGGATATTTTTGAATGAAGCACAATACAGGACATCCGATCAGAACATGTACATGTACAAACCTTACAGGCAAAGAAACAAAAAGTCTATTTAATTCTAAAGGGTCTTTATAACTGATTTTGGCATAGATAGATATCCTTTATTCAATCTGCTGTAATATAACAATGTCTTAATTTGACATTCAACGTGATATATCATCCTCAAGTTAATGCAATTGTTGTGTCGCGACTAACAAGCTATCATGTTAGTCGAGACACAACAATAAGTACGAGTTATTGTTGAGTATTAAGAACTGATACAAAATTAGTTCCAGTTCCTGAGAGGCCAATGCTGAAATATCAAGCTCCTGGACAAGCAATGCTGCCATCTGTATTTATTGAGTGTAAATGCTTTCTAACATAGCTGACAATTTTGAATTGTTGATGCTTGACTAGATCACTGGGAGGCATGAAAATGATGGGGCAGAAAACAAAATAGACTACAGGCTTTTCCTTTTCTCCCTTTAAGCATGTCTGTATCATAGTCATACAAATCTCAGTGGTCTTTCTGGCTTGATATGGATTTTTTGAAAAAAATTATACCAACCGATAAGCAATTGAAATTACATGGTGGTTTTCACCAGGACATGTGAGAGTTACAGTAACGCTAAAAATCCAAGTCTTTCATGCAACCTGTCGCTAAAGTCGCTAATTTTCTGGACCAGTGGTCTCAACTTCAGTCACCACAACTCCACCATGCATTTTTCTCCCTGCTCTACTCCAACCCGGGAAAAAAAAACCTGTTAATTAGTTGATTAGTTGTATCAAGTGTGTTGGGAGCACTGAAAGCACTAAAATATTCAAAGCAGGGAGGGCCTCCAGGACCACAGTTGGGAAATTCACTAATAGCCTGCACGCTACCTGACAAAACAACTACTGAAGAATGAGCTTTACAGGCCTAAAACATTCTAAAAATTACTTACACTAGAGTTTACCACTGTAAGATAGCAAAACACCATCTGTGAATTTCTACTGAACCATAAAATCCAACCAGACTGCATGAACTTGCAGGCGTATTTAGTAATGATCTTGTTGAAATGGTTGGCAGTACAGTGGTAGTTCGATCAAAGTGCCCTTGACTCAGTCCAAAACTTCAAAAGGCTGTTATTTGCAGAGCATCTCTTCTGAAGCCCAGTGAAGTGCCCACCTAGGTGTCAGGAGCAGGATACCAGAGGAAGAGGAGCTAATGGTTTCACTAATCTCGTGCTAGACATCCCATTACGGGAACAGGGACAAGCTGTCAAAAGAAACAATCAATGGCCACTTACGGCGCAGCAGAGCACCCTGCCCTAGCTCTTTCACATGTAGAAATTAGAATATCTCCTCAGGTAATCCAGAGGTGTCAGTGCGACAAGGCTGCTCTCAGATTAGTTATCAACCACAGTTGGAACCTCTGCATCCGGCAAGGCACTGCCGGACATTCCTGGCATTGCAGAGGGAATTGCTTCTGCTACTTTATCTATGATTGTGTTGCCCTTTATAAGACGGGGTGATTTCTATCAAGTTACGGAAAAAATATCAAAACAACTCAGGGATAAAAAAATCTCATTGGCTTTCAAAACACAGTTTCTCCAGAAAGTGATCAGATGCTTTCTGGTAAGGTAAATTTCATTACCGGAAAAGTCTAGGAGCATAACAGTGTGCCTGGAGATTCTGAAATGTACAGCCTAATTTAATACATACACAGAAAGGATGATTACTTCTACCTACTCCTTTTCAAACGCAAGAATGAAATGATAATTTGTAAATATGATGAATGCACATGTCTGTTTGAAATAAAAATTTACTAAACTAAACTAAATTACGTGTTTTAGATATGAATTAATTAATATCTTTACCCCTATTTGTAGCTGTTATAAATTTTGCCCATAAATATGGATTAAATATGGATTCCAGACTCACACATTTGAAGTGGCTTCTCTCTGTACATTATAGTAAACTCTGACCACCCAAGAACAGAACAGTAAGAACAGCAACGTTTTCTAACCTACTATTCACAAATGCTGAGTTTACATTCATGGTATTTACCAAATGTTTTTATTCAAGGTGACTTGCATTCCCTAACTACAGGGGACAGTCTCTCTGGAACAACTTGGTGTTAAGGGTCTTGCTCAGGAACCCAGTGGTGGTTTACTGAAAGTAAGATTCAAATCCATGACCTCTTGGTCCAGAGGCAAGTATACCAACTAGGCCACCACCACTGTTGACCAACAGTGCTTCTGCAGTGTGAGTTTATAAATGCATCCCAGAAAACAAAATTCTGTATCTCTGAAACTGTCACTTCCTAGAGGAAACAATGTCCGTACTCTTAAATGTAAAGTGGCAAACTACCATTTTTTCCCATGTTTATTCAATTTCTAATGACACACTGATTCAAAGTGCAGATTTTGGGTTAACACAGATATTTGATATTGGTCATGTACATATCTACTGATGCCAATACTATGAAAACATATAAAACTGGGTCGACATTTACTTAGATTAGAATTACATAGTGATGGGCCTCATCAGCAACGATGACAAGTCAGGGAGATGGAGTAGCTTTCATACTGGTGCAGAGACCACAATGTATCCTCAAGAAAAAGAGATTACTGTTGACTTCAAGAGGAATTTTCATGATAATCCTGTACTGTACATCAACAGAAAAAGCCAAAATATACCAGTTCTTTGGTGCACATATCACTGATGACCCCACTTTGACCCCTATCGCCATCTGCTTAGCCAACAAACCCTGCAGCAACTTCACTTCCTGCAGAATATGAAGAGAGCAAATCTCCCCCTTTCATCCTCATTGCTTTCTACAGGGTGACAGTAAAGAGTGTTCTAACCAGTCATCTCACTGTCTGATCTGGAATCTGTACTGTTTCTGAACACAATATACCATTTTGGATTTTTGGAACAGCTGAAAAGATCACAATGTCAGCAAGGCCACCAGAATTGTGGACGACCCACCACAACCCCATACATGGACCCTTTATCCTCCTGCCATCTGGCGAAATCTACAACAGCATCAATTCTACAACCACAAAGACTTTGCAACAGCTCCCCTGCCAGAAATACCGAACCAACTGCTGCCCCCTCATATCCATCTGGACTCATCTACACCCCTTGGCAAAAGGTTGTACCCACCAAAGACCCACTCATCACCCGTGACTGCACATCTGTACTTTAAATGCTGTCGTGGGACCGAAGATAGCTTACAGCTGATTGTTTGCACGTCCTCTATTCATTTGTTGCTTTGACACCCATTCATATATTTGATGTCCACCCAAATTTTGTGTTATATCTGACTGCAGTATCTTAGTTAAATAGTTGACGTGAATTTAAGCTGTTTTTCAGGTAAGAAACAGCTGTGGAATTCTTAAGCACTGATGTACGTTGCTCTGGATAAGAGCGTAGGCTAAATGCCGCAAATGTGTTATATTTACTGTCCTTTGTAATTATTTTATGTGTTTACTGTTCTTTATTAGTGTATTCCATTCCATTTTGCACTCGTTGTACACTGCTGTATACAGGGGGTTGTAACCCAGGGACCACCTGCATATGCAAAAATTAATACACATAATATTGAAAAATGACAGAAAGTCATTTAACCTAGCGTGAATAAAATGCAGACCTTTTTGTGTAGTAATGGTAGTAAAGTTTCTAGTCAAACGATCAGTCTGAAGACAAGCTAGCATCGAATCAACCATCTGACTTGCTGATTGCAAACTACACAGATCTTATTATTTTCATTTTGTTGATGTACCAGTCCACTGCGGATGAGTCCGCTGTAGGGCTATATCTGATTAGAACATGGTGGTGCACAAGGCCCGATCATTGATTGAACAACAGTGCGTGTGTGTGTGGGCTGAGACATTAGGGAGGCACTGATCCGCATGAAGAAAATCAAGGCAAAAGCTGAAGAACACTTCATTGTCATAATCACATTCAATATGCTCCAACACCTCACTGCAATAAGAAGGAAAGATCAATACGACAGATCTGTGGATATTCAGAATACTTCAGCATCAGCACATTCATGAGGACGTTTAGAATGTGATTTGGCAAAAAAAAAAAAGACCATCTAACCAAATCATAACAAATTCTCTTTAAAGTGTAGCCTGTAGTCTATTTAAATCATGCATATTAAGACCCCTTAGCGGGAGAGATAAAAGCAGCTGTAGGTTGGTGGGAAGGGTTTGTTGTGTCTGGAGGGCGAGGTGGGGGATGACATTGCTTACTATTTTCTTCAAAAATCTGTTTACCATGGACTCAGGAGTTGTTTTCTAAGGATGGTAATTGGATTTTTTCCCTCAACTCCATGGAGGAAAAATCTGGGCAATTTCCTCTTTGAAATGCCCTTTTGTTGCATTAAACCTATAGGATTCTTATGAGTGTTCACGAGAAACTCTAACACGGTTCTAAAGTTTCAGTGCTAGCAAACTTTCAGGGCCAGCTGTGTTTGGATTCCTTAATATTAATTATGGCTCAGGGCGCAGCTCAATGCATTTTGGTGCCATTCAGTGTTTACAAGTAACCGTCCTGTCTCTTGAACACACGACAAAGGATTCACTCCTTTGGAGGGTGTATTTATTAGGATTTTTCAGGCTTCTGTTCTGCTTCTTTATTTCAATTGGTCCAAAAATATTCTGCCAAAGTAGCTACTTACCATAAGCTGTGCATGGGGACTGCAGGACTTGGCCTGCAAATAGACCACACAGACTTACCCCCTTATCCACCAAAGCGAGTGTGAGCTCCCCACAGAGCCATCCAGTTGTTTTGGGACTGGGAACTACGCGCGTGCGTCAGTAGTGACTTAAAACTAGCTCCTCTTATTAGATTAGACAGCAACTGGTTTAAAGTCATGCTAGCTTAGGTGCTGGAGTGACACATTTGTCTCCTTGCATTATGTTCAGCTGGATTCTTTAGTTTGCAGCTAAAGGCTTGCTTGCCCTCCTTTGACAATGTAAGGATAAGGCACTCCCTGCATTTGGCTGTCTCAAAGGGTGGAAATCAAAGTCTGAATCCGATGTGTGCGCGCACACACACACGCACGCACACACACACGCACACACACACACACACACAGAGGCCTGTGCATAGACATTTTGGGGGCAGGGGCTCAAGGACAAAAAAGGGCAACATGAATGTGAATTAAACTGAATTTGATTTACAGAATGGGTTGCCCTTAAACTCACCTACATATGAATCTGGGTGCGAGCGTTTTTGAAGCAGGTCACCTCCAGAATTTATGTTTTTATACCAGACTTATTACCCCCCTAGACTTTATCTTTGGTTGTTCGAAGGTCTATATGAGACATTTCCAGTGCTGTTGTTTTGCATGCAAGTCAGTTTAACTAAAGTGAAATCTTGAGTGCATAGTATTGTACCAGAGGGGTCAACCAAGAACAATGAAGCTAGTAGAACCTAAACCGACCTGCCAGCACTGTTCATTTTGCTGAGCTTCTTTCAGTGAAATGGATCTCGAATAGTGACGCATACAAAATACAGTCATTATACTTGCCAAACAGGAGGGCACTCATACAGTCCGAGAGCAAAAATACCATCTGTGCCTGCACACACAAAGTGGATAAATGACGTTTATTACCCCACCAAAACATTCTACAGGGGTCTAATTCTCCTACAGATTAAAAAGTGGGATAAAAGAGGAAGACAAAAAGCGTCATCTCAGAAATGTAACAGAAGCTGGACAGTGTTATTTCGAAGGTAACTATTCTTACAGCACATGTCTGAGACACCATGACTGCGGCTACTGTTAAAGGGGGGGTGGGGGAGTGTACCATGTATAATTCAGTAGTTAAGATGTAAATCAAGTCCTTCTGACTAGTTGATGCAAAATTATGTACTGCAAAGTAATTAGGCTGAAGATGCAATCAGCCACTGCCCATTTTCTGTCCGATACACTCACGGCCCACATCTAAAATGAATATATACATTATGTTTTATTTATTTAATAAGTTATTTATTTATTTATTTACTTACTTAATTACTTATTTACTTACTTACTTACTCATTTATATGTTTTCCATGACTGAAAAACTGTTTGCTAATGCTTATGCACCAGTTTCATACATAACACACAGGTTAAATGAATCCGATTTGTGCCTAAACAGCCGCAAAAAGCTTACTACCTCTGCCCATTCTTCATCCCCTCGACACACACACATGCAGGCACTCTCTCTCTCCCTCTCTCCATTAAGTCTAGCTAGATTAGAATGATCTTTCCAGCTTTCAGTCTGAAGTACTGCACAAAACAAAGCCCACACTGTCCCAAATTTCTCCAATGCGTGGTTTTAATCATAACTTCATGACATTTACAAGATCATCAAGGTTGAATCATGGAAGGTGGGTTTAATGAACTGACTGGAATTGGGTGTGTGAACGGCCATCAGAGACAAAAGACAACAGCAAAAAAACCCCAAAAAAAAAACCCATTTCCATTAAGAGTTTTCTCTGGATGCAGAATTAGCATCTCCATACTGAGGAGATATTTTGAAGTCTTGTAATTATGTGTCATGATTACCCACTGCTTTAAAGGAAAATTCCTGTCAGTGGGTGCATAGAGGGAGGATGAGAAAGGGGAGCATTGAAAATGAAGGTTTTTGCTTTTTGCACCATGCTGTTAGCAAACAAAGAATGATGCTTGGACCCAACCAGGATGTGTAAAGCCCATTCAGCATTAAAGGCAACGATGAGCTGGGCGTGTCGCTCAAATCTGGAAAATAGATGCAAGGACACAACGGCAATGGTGCCCTTCTAAATGCAAAAGCTTGTGGCTTGAATAAATGTCTTGGTGAAAGTCTAGTCTTGAGGGCTGCTGAGTGACAAGACGGCTCCTTATGGCTGCATCAGGATCACTCTGCATTCGCACCACCCTCCGGTCACTGACTCTGAGCTAAGCTCATTATGTAAAACACAGCACAGCGCGCTCGCCACGTCCTGCTGTCTAAACTCACATTGACGATGCACTTCATGCTTTGAAAAGCCTATTTTAAGCTGACTGCGTCTGCTGTCCTCCACTGAGGACAGACGGGTACAGAAATCTCCACTGACATTGAGTCACTCCTTCTCCACTTTGTGTGTGTGTGCGTGTGTGTGTGCGTGGGTGTGTGTGACACTGCTCAGCAAAGGTAGAGCACCAGTCACTAACTATCCCTACTGGGACAAGACAGACAAGGATATACAGATGAAGCCGGGAGCCGTAAATAAAAGATGTTTTATTCAATAGCTCAGATGTTAATTATGGATCTAGGTTTATATGCACAAACAGCCTCTCCCAATGCCATTCTTTTAAAGCCCCAATCAGGAATTGCTGAAACGGAAACAGCGCAGCAGCTTTATTTAAATATATGTTTAAAATATACAATGCACATCACTAATAACCTATTTCCTCACACACACCTGTGCATATGCTGAGTTGTTTTTCATACTTTTTAGTGAATGCAGGTGCATTAATTGGAGTTTGTACTTGCATAATATAGAGTGCAAATGAATACCAAGAGTGTGTGCTGTGGACATTTCCAGATATATGGATATGATATAAGGGTATTATTGTTATTGTCGTGATTGTTATTTCTATCATTATTAACATCATTAGAGATGGAAAAGTGTGTCGGTACCTGTCCAAAATGAGCAGAAAATGTGGACTGGACAGAAAAAAATCACCCAGCCCTATCCTGCAAATTAATATACAATTATTAATCGTCAGCATCATGCATCCATATCATTGTCATCCATTTGTATCAAAATATCGCAACATTTCTTTCATGTTTGTCTTCTTTAACTAGGGAAAGCCCAGTGCAGTCCATATCTTCAATTGAAAATAGCTTGATTTAAAGTTTAGCAGATTTTTGTTAAATGTTGGATTGGATATTATTATTGTTATTACTATTATTGCAAGTAGAAATATCAAAACCAAACTACATTTTTGGCCTTCATGGAACAATGTCATACCAGCATGGACCTAAAAACCCATATATTTTCGTTAAAACAATGCTGTAAATGATTTGCACACTCAAACATCGTTCCCTATTATCATCCACTTACTACTCAAACATTATTATCAGTTCTATTATTACTACAGTTCAGAAGCAAAATCTAAGTAATTACAAACAGTTAGCAACTGTATGAGATGCATCTAAAAACCAACCTGTTCATGCATGCAAATGTTCATGCACCATGACCACCATCACATAAGTTATGGACCAATGAATATTCACAAGATTAATTACAGCCAAAAAAACATCTGATCTCAGTAAGACCTTTGTGACATTTCTGTTATGTTGACTGGACTCTATGGTTTTTTTTTTTAAATGTACTGACCCTGGGTTATATTGCGAAAAACAGTAAGTTGTACAATTACAGCACACACCTGTGCCTAATTTCATCGTGTGGCAGTTTGTGTGGTCCCTAAAGAGCTATACATGACAAGCCGACAAGATTATCAGCCCTTCTGCTGTCGTGAGCAGGTGAATGTGCCTCAACAAATTAATTCACTTGCATACAGAGCCTTTGTTTTGTTTAGCCATGGAAGTCACATAACAGTACACAGTGCCACGCTCGCTGCCTGCACGAGTTCAATCCACCGGCCACGGTACACGCGTACGGCTTGCCCTCTATCAGTCCCCACTGTGAGGTGTGTTTGCTGAAGGTTCCGTCATTAATGGCTATCCCTCACGGTGGTTCTCCATCTCAGGCGGCCTGACACCCCCGGGATCGATCCCTCAAAGTGATTTGCTATTAACCTTGCTGTGGTGATGGACTTCAATGGCCAGCGGTTTTAGCCCGGCAATTTTTCCCGCTCAAAGTTTGATAGGAAAATAATGATTGGAATCCCCGCTGCAATCTTTAACCATGGGAAGAACAATCGGGAGCATCCAAAACGCTTGGATTGCTTTACTGGCCCACATGAAAGCTATTGCGCTTCACTCGAAATGGATGGGCATGGTCATTTCTTCCAAGACAATAATATTCATCTATGTGCCATCCTGTATTTTAGGCTACTGTGTTTTGTTTCTTTACATAAGTGTGTTTCCATTCACTGTTTTGAATGAAGGCAGGTGCATTAATTGGAATGTGTTCATGCATAAAGCAGACATGAAGACAGAACACCTTGTTGTAAATTGCATAGACATCTCTCCACAATGATTCGATTCAATAACGATTCAATTACGGCTCGGTTTCACTCAACACAACCGTGACTGGAGGAAATATTCACACAGAAGTGGAATAGAGACAACAAAAGAACTACAACACCACCATGGCCTCTGAGTCTAACCTGTCTTGTCGGTTTAACTCCATCCCTTGCCATCAGTCTCACCTGTGTGTACTCTGTAACCCCTGTTTGTCATTTCTATCTCTTCCTAATGCCCTGTCTGCATAGGTAGCCTTTTTTCTCTCATGTAGCTATGCATTGTGTGAGAACTGTATTTGCGCTCCCTTTTCCTGTATGTTTCAGTGGGCTGCCCTTAATACTAAACTAATAATAAACAATATACTCCCTTAGTTGTTTGCTATGCATGTTTTCATTCCTTAAAATCATATTCAAAAGCTTTGTCCTATTTTAAAGCACAAAATTATAGCCTAAACTCATTACATCAGCAAATACCTAAAGCTAGGTATTGTTAATAAATATTGAAAATAATGCATAGCTGATTTAAATGCATGGATCAGAAGTTCATACCGAGAATGTTTTTTAAAGACAATCCTACTTAAGTAGAATCCTTATCCTAGTGGATATGGTTAGTTATAATAAACATGAATAAAATGTTGCTTAATTGTGAAGCATAAATACTGGTGTTTTTTAAAGATTTTGCGAAGCAGTATTTGGGCACTTGTTCACCAAGCATTCAGAAACTATATAATGCTGGTCTTTGTATTCCTTTTGGTCTGTTTCTTTCTGTTTTCTCCGCTATTCATTTTTCAAACATATCCTCGGTTTTCTTGTTTATGCCACCAGTTTATCAGCCCTCTAAACCCTCGAGTACACACTTTACTCTAAGCAATATAATCAATTATAATCCATTCTAACATTGTAAAATCGATGGAGACCAGTTCAAGTGGCTGAATTCTGATGCTTGGATGCACACTTACACCCCGCACTGCATGTAATGACCCTTATAAATAGCATGGGTAGTATCATGACTACAACTATGTCCCACTGAAATTTGGACATCTCTATGCTCAGGCTTGCTTTGCAAAAAAAATCACTTGCAAAAGAGTTTAGCCACTTGAGATCACCCCTCAAGGTCAACAAATAAGAGAAGCTCATCTGACTTCCTATGAATAAGCAGTCATATACCCAGGAGCACATTGATCAGCAGTGTGTGCTACCGCTGGGTCTGGCCCCAGCCTCCCAGCAGTGCAATTGACAGTGCATTTATTGGAAATCAGTTATGGTGGTCTACGCAGCAGCCCAGTAGACCTAAGCACAAACCAACCCCCCTCTTCTCACGCCCACACCGCCTCGTGCTAGTGCCGTGAGAAGATCAATGCTGGTATGGACCAGAGGAAGTGCAAGCTGCTGCTGTTTGCTTTTGCAGGCGCTTGGAACTGCAAGGCAATAAGGAGAACCAATATGGTGGAAATTGATTATGAACCATGGGAATACCTGAACAGAAAGTGATGAGGAGCTTATAAACCTATATATTTTTACTTATCTTACATGCTATTGATGATTGAAAATAAAGTGCCAATGATTAAGGATAATGGAAAATATCCCCTTGTTAAGATCAAATGAGACCTAGCAAATTTCACAGTGCTTAGAGAGAAGTGAGAGATAAATGCAACCCTTAACTTAGTCTAGTTATGACTGGGGGGGCTAGGGCTTATTACAGCAGTGATCACAGCACACAAAGACGGATAAACACTCGGGACATGTATCGCGGGTATATTTAATTCCAATTTCCAACCTCGTTCAGTCTTCAGCATGCCCTGTGCCGACATTATACTGAAAGTGTGTTTTAAAGTTATAGCTCAGCAGGGCGTTAATAAACTTGTAAAGGAGATAAAGTTTCAGCTGTGTGGCTAATGATCCGTGACTAGCACGTCGTTAGAGCCTCCCTTACGCTTCTACAAATCACATTAAATCCGTCAATAAGTCCTCAGCCAACTTGTAGGTCAAGGAGGAACGGTGCATCTTCCCTATCACCTGACAGGCAATCTGGAAACAGCCGAACCCTTTTGATGAAATATTAATGCTACCTCTTAAATCTCAAAACATTTTACTGTTTTTTTTTCCTGCTCTCCTCCTGCAGGCGAAAATCTGTGCTTGTAACTTCGCCTCTACAAAGTGGAATCAATTAACACCTCATAGAATTAAGTCATGTAACTAGTGAGCAACAGGTTTGGATGGCTATTTATTTTAACTACATTCTCAGGGCAGTTTAGATGGTGGTGGTGGTGGGTAGGATACTTGCCTCCGGACCATGAGGTCACAGGTTCGAATCCTACCTTCAGCACCACCACTGGGTCCCTGA
>JBBPDB010000019.1:8349407-8368106 GCA_037974465.1 Brachypetersius altus
AAAGGGGCCACACTGGCAGGGGCTACACTGGTAGGGGCTACACTGGCAGGGGCTACTCTCACAAACTCCGCAGCCATACCTCCAGTCTCTGCAGCCTTACTCTCAGTCTCCGCAGCCTCCCTCTCAGTCTCCGCAGCCACACAGATACCCACGCCACGGCACCCTCACACTCCCATACAGCAGCCTCATACTCACTCACCGCAGCGTCACTCTCACACACTGCCTCCCCGGGCCCGCTAGCCGAGCTGCTAATATTCGCCTTGCACTAGTGAAATAGTTCCAGTCGCCCCAGACCAAAACAGTATAGCTCCCACCGTTCTAGCTCCCCTTCTCCCCAGCCCGGCTAGCCGGCAAGCCGACTCAGCCCCAGTAGTCTCGGCCTCTGTGTTCCCAGGCGCTGCAGCACTTAGCGGCCCTACGATTGGGCCGGCTCGTGAAGCTGCAGGTAGCGGTCTTGTAGCCGGGCCTGCTAGAGAAGTTAGAGTTAGTGGCGTGGCTCGTGGGCAATTAGGGATAAGGGAGACAGAGAGCAGCTCGGCGAGCGAGCCTGTAGTGGAGGGGTTTCCAAGTAGTGACCCTGCCTAGTAGCCTCTGCCAGTGTAGCCCCTACCAGTGTAGCCCTGCCAGTGTGGCCCCTTTCAATGTAACTCCTGATGGCCTAGCCCATGACAATCCGGCTCCTGACAGTGTAGGCCCAGCTCCAGTAGGCCCAGCTCCAGTAGACCTAACTCCTGACAGTGTAGGCCCAGCTCCAGTAGGCCCAGCTCCAGTAGACCTAACTCCTGACAGTGTAGGCCCAGCACCAGTAGGCCCCGCTCTAGAAGGCTCCGTTGCTACATGCCCCATTACAGTAATTCTCAGCCCAGCTAGCCTGGCTGCCCCTTTAGGCCCCGTCTCACCTGTGCTAGCGTGGTTAACAGGGTTTCTAGGGGGGTTGACCATAGCGGTAGCCGAAGCAGAGGGGTTAGAAGTAGCTGGTCAGGATGAAAAAATACCCATGTATTTTTTGGGGGGTCGTGGTAGCATAGGGGTGGGTGGGGGTGTGCTGGAGGGGGTTATTAGAGAGCCGGTGGGGCTCATCCAGTCTCCCGGAGGGGACTGCCTGCCAGCCTGCTCGCCTACCAGCGAGGGGTCCGTCCAGCCTCCTGGAGAGGACTGCCTGCCTGCCTGCTCGCCTGCCAGCGAGGGGTCCATCCAGCCTCCCGGAGGGGACTGCCTACATGCCTGCTCGCCTGCCAGCGAGGAGTCTGTCCAGCCTCCCAGAGGGGACTGCCTGGCTACCTGCTGGCCTGCCAGCGAGGGGCCCGTCCAGCCTCCTGAAGGGGGCTTCCTGCCAGTCTGCACGCCTGCCATTGAGGGGCCCGCGGTGGGGCCCGTCCAGCCTCCTGAAGGGGGCTTCTTGCCTGCCTGCCCGCCTGCAGGTGAGGGGCAGAGTGTGCGCCCAGCCCAGGCCCACAGTGGGGCCTGTCTACCTGACCACAGCGGCGACCCCGCTGGGAGACGCCCGGTGGGGTGCTCGGTAAGGCCCGGGGTGCCGGGCCTGGACCTGGGGACAGAGAGCACCCTGCCAGCCGAAGGACTTCCAGGAGGCGGGGTTGCCACCCTGGACATTGCGAGTCCCCACAGTAAGGGACCGGGGCCGCGGGACATGTCTTCGGACCAGCGACCAGCGTGACGGGGAGTCGGCCCGGCATCAGTGACTGTAGGGTTGCGACGTGGATGGGGAACGTGGGCGGGCGCCGTCCCCCGCCCGCCTGCCCTCTTTGGGTTTGTTTGTGGGTGGGTGTTTCTGGGTTTCTGGTGGTGCTCCCTGTTTTGGGGTTTAGCCGACCCGGAGGTTCGGCTTTAGGGAGGGGTACTGTTACGGGCCGGTCAGTGGCCAGATCTGACCACTGTTTTTGTTTTCGTTTCATGTTTCTGTTCTGTTTTCAGTGGGTCTTGTTTGGGTTTGTGGGACTTTTATTTTGAATGTCATTCTCGTGTCTCTGGTCTTTGTAGTTTTCTGTCGGTGTGTTATGTGTTCCTGAGTTTCACCTGTTTCAGTTTAGTCTCGTGATTGTCCATGTATTTAAGTCTGTCTGTGTCTCACTTCCCCAGTGTTCCCATCACCTCATCACCCTTACCTTTTTCCCTTATCTGTTTTTGCTCTGCTCGGATTCAGACCAAGGAGGCCATCGCGCCTGTTTTCTTTGTAGTTCTGTTTTCTTTAATAAAAGCCTGAAACCTCATCATGGAAACCTGTCTGCCTGGTTCGTCCCGATACCTTAGAGGAGACGCATGGCCAGGTGCTCGCGCCCCCGGACATGACACTTGTGCTCCAAACCCTCAATATGTCAGTTTTATTACAATATTTTAGAATAATTTTACTTCATTTTCCTAATTTGATTTTTACCTTCTGAAAAAGTTCATGGTATTGCTTTTAGTGCTGTTTAAGTCCACACCGATAAAGCTAATAAACCCATACTTTCTGGAAATAAAAATGTTTTACAAATCCATTTTAACTGGACTGTTTTGTTCTGTTTTCGCAAAAATTACTTCAAAAGGAATCTTCTGTAGTGTATTTGTATCGGCAGTGGTGATATCATTATTTTATGCAATACAATATATGTATGAATATTATTAAAAGTATCTTCAAATATAATAAAAACTAAAAGTCAGTCTTGTTTTACCAATATCACAATATGAACTGATGACAGCCAGCACTATAATATGCCCATAAAACCCTCGCTTTGGCTTGACTCACTGTCAGGAATCTTTAGGCAGATCTGTGGAGCCTTTTCATTACACACAGGATGTCAGCACTGGACACTCAGATGGAATTGCTCTTAAGCTAAAATGCTTCAGCATGCTTTGGTAGCTCAAACCATGTCAACAAGGAAGCAACCAATGATGAGGAATCTGTGAAACGCAAAATTGCTTTCTGATTTATTCATGGTGCTTTGTGTTTGTTTCCAGAGATGCTTCATTTGCTCATCAGCTTTTGCCTTATGACCACTTCCTGAGAGGACAACAAGGCTACAGTAAGACACAGCTGTTTGTCATCTCCTCCTAAACATCTAAAATAATGCAATAGGACACAGCTGGGTATGGAAATTAAAGAATAAAATGTTTTTGTAGTTTATATCCATAATAATTGAGATTATTGGATTGTATATATAAAAAAAAAAACATAAACTGACATAGGACATTTTATTTTTTTTAATTTTCTTTACAACTAAAGACAATGGGCCCAGTCCATGGCCATGGTCACTTCACCACCCAAAATGGACTGGACTATGGAGCAATAAAAGAAGGAGGCCTGGTCTGATGAATAAAATTTTTGAAACATCACGTGGACAGTGTGTGTGTCACTGGAGAAGAGATTTCACCAGAATGCACTATGTACAGAAGGCAAGCCGGTGGAGGCAGTGTGATGCTCTGGGAAATGTTCTGCTGTGAAACCTTGGGTCCTACATTCATGTGGATGTTGCTTTAACACATCCCACCTACTTAAATACTGTTGGAAACCAAGAATGCCCCTTCATGCCAACGGTATTCCCTCATGGCAGTGGACTCTAACATGAAGGATAATGCATGCTGCTACTCTGCAAAATAAATGAATGGGAAAAAAATGCACTGGTTTTTGTGACATGACAAAATAACTTTAAAAAGGGCAGTTTTTACAACATAGTTTGTAATATTCAAGAAATGCAGATAAAAAATGAATAGTAAATAGTGGAAATTTCTTATACAAATTACTAAATTGTTTTCATACATTTTTTTCAATAGCATAAAGTAAATAATTACTAGTAAGCTGAGCGAGTGGGTCAATTTTTAGTGCAATGTCCTTTAAGGAACCAAAAATATGTTTTATGGGATCAACAATGATATTAGGAATGTCAAACCCTACTCTGAGTTTTATTCAAACACAACATTTATTTTCAGCTGATTCTGGTAGGTTTTAAAGATACACAATAATTGAATTCAGTCTTGTGTGAGAGAGCGTGTGCTTCTTTGCAGTAGTTCTCTAGTTGAGATATTTTCAAGTCATCCTAGATGAGAGATTTACACATCCAGCACAAAATCTGCAAAAGACGAGGCTGTATGATATCTCCACTCCCCTCCTCCTGCTGCTCTGACGTTCTAAGTATCGGCAAGAGAATACAATCAACCCAAGGCTGTATGTGACAGAACACTTACACTGCGCTTTTTGACACTAAAAGCTCCTGTGTCAAAAGTTCCTTTGACCTCTCTCTGTTCACGCTCCACCTCCCAGCCTCAAAGTGTCAGAATTCATCTGACATGGGCAGGATTTGCAGGCACTCACGGCAACAAAAAACTGACGTCCAAAAATTGGACGCGTCCGGAGGGCAGAGAGCTCCGCATGAGAAACGGACGATCGAAAAGACCCTTCAGAGAGCCGAAAACAGCTTGGGCAAGCAAAAGTGCGAATGCTGTCAAACAAGGCAACAGAACAAAAACAGCAGTGTGAACAGAAGTTTTGAAACATCAGTCAGCATCAAAGTGAGTGAATAAGTAAAATAAGTAAAAAATAAGTAAAATAAAAAAATAACTACAAGACGATAACGGAAAAGATAACTACTCAAGTGTTCCACGTGCCCATAATATTAATTACACAAAACAAGCACCAATTACAGACCAATTACTCTTCTTACTGCTCGATGTAGAATCACATTTTTATTGCTTGCTATTGGGTTGTAAAACCCTCTGTCCGACGGAAGATTAATAATTCATTACAAAGGAAAAAAATTAATGACCCATGCAGGTGGAATGCAAATGAAATGATTATCGTCACTACGGCTACGAGACACATTACGCTACTACCCTTTATTGATCATTTCTTCGTTGGACTCGCCTGATCATGAGAATCGTTGATCCGGCAAGTGCAGTCAAATCACAATAAAACAGTAACGGGACACTGAAAAGAAGTGGTTTCTAGCAACGTGTGCCTTGCATTTTAGAAGTTTGGTATCATGGCCCCACTCTCTAATATAGATTGCTTGAATCTACAATAAGCTCCAGGCTGCAGGTCGAACCAACAGCATCGCTCTTGCTAGAGCGCTCGCTCGAGAGAGGGCAGCTTCTTCTCTCTACAATTACTCATACTCCCCTCACAACCCTCAGAGGCAGCTGGCCGACAGCAACCATTCATTCTGGCGGCAGAAAACAAGAAGTGTGCACTTTTTGCCATGTGCAGATGCTGTGCATCGCAGCTCTTTGCTAGCTACTGTATGAGCCAGAGTTCTGAATACACACAATAATGCAAGCACATTATGTTAAACGTGCCATTATGAGAGGCAGGCCAATAAAAGAAGCCTAGTTAATGTTTACTCTCCCAGATACTCATCCACAGTCTGAGAAGGCGTAGCAGATAAAAAGGACTCATCATTACAGAAGATTAAAACCGCTTTGAGAACAGAGATTTGTATCGCTCCGCAGCCAGAAAATAATAATAATACTAAACGCGCATAGACACACACACACAGACACACACACACACTGCATGCAGTACAAAAGAAACAAACACGAAAATGTCAGAGGTGCAAGATGTCGAAAGTGCTCTATTGTCTCTTTAAGTGGGCCTTGTTCTCCACCGAGTTTGAAAAGGAGGAATTGGCCTGTAACCTTGAATATAAATTTCAAGTCTTCCTAATAGCATATGCCTATGCCCTTTTCATTCTGCCGCTAACTTGCTGCAGCAACATGACAGAGCAGCCAGAAATAACCTCCTTCTTTGTGTGACGCAGGGCTCAGCGTGCCCGACATGATTAAAGCAAGCGAGTCATTAGTGCAATAACAATGAGCCTCGCATTAAAAAAACATGCAGATTAATTATGGATTTAATGTCGACTAAAGGGGCATTTGAGTATTGCTCCATGTTTCTTCTCCCTATCACGTTAAAGCTGGGGTTACATTTCCCAACTTCAGTATCTATTAAAACCACAATGGTTACAATCGCATGATCTAGTTGTGAGACTTCATTCATTTGTTTATTTTGTTTGTTTTTTGCCTTTTCCACTGCCAACAGTTCTCATACACTACTGTACAGCGTCATCAGAGTAACAGTCAATAATGAGGTCTGCTACCTGTTTATATTGCACCTCCTACTGTTTATTGGTCATTTGCATGCTGACAGTTAAACAATCTACCAAAATGGATGCTAAAACAAAATAAAGCAGCAACTAAATGTTCCTACTTACTCCCTCCACTCCTCTAAGGGACAATGTCTTGCTCTGCCATCCCTACACACAAGGCAAACCCAGTCCAGGCTCTTACATTTACATTTACGACCTTTAGCTGACGCTCTTACCCAGAGAGACATGCATCAGTGCTCAAGTAGTCCACATCTGTTTCTTAAACCTGTAAAGCTAAACTTAAATCAACATCCTTTATTGAAGTTGCTGCATACTAGGTACACCTAAACGACACTTGTCAAAGTGGTTCCTTAGAATGAGTCAACCAGAGCAGCAGAATCCCTCTCCATCTTCAAAAACCTCCTAAAGACTAATCTGTTCAGAGAGTGTCTCTTCCCTTCTCCCTCTATCTTCTTGCACTACTCCTACATGAAGATTTTAGCACTTAGAACTCTCCTCTGGTTCTCTCACTGTCCTGAGACTTGAGTGTGTCATCATTTTGTAAGTCACTTTGGATAAAAGCTTCTGCCAATGAATGTAATGTAATGTAATGTAATGTAATAATAGCATAGTGCCAGGGATGGTAATGTCTAATTGTGCATGGCTAAACCCTTTCTCTCTTTCAAAGAACACAAGGCATAAAAATGATTCTACATGCTGTTAAGAAATGAGTAGCTTGATTATTTTGGTTTTCAGACCTACAAACTACAGCACCACCAACACATGGGAAAAACATGATTTGGTTAGAAATGCGGCTGATTTACCGCAAGCCCCAGCTGTAAATTCTGATGTAAGTTTTGTAAGTTTTGATTACACTGAAATGCCCCCTAAATCGGTCTACACTGGGGCAAACCTTTTAAGGTCAGCTCCACTTTTTTGAGGCCTGCTTTAAGTACTGCTGTAAGTAAGGTCAAGCTGTTCAATGCAGACTGCCCATCCAGCCAATCACAGCCAATCACAGCCAATCCATCAGAGTCAGAGAAGAGAGAACAAATTTAAAGTCTGCTCATGTAACTAACATTACGTGTGTGAGAAAAGAGCTGTCAAGAAATTTGAGGTATATAATGAATTTAGAATCATTCACTTCTATTCACTTTTTAGTTTGTATTTTGCTGGTTTTCTTTAGTAATGACTGCTGTGGTGCTACAGTAGCCCTATAACCATCTGTCATTATATAGCACCCCAGGTAAATCTCTTCAAAATGCTCATCATTTTATGTCTTTAAAATCAGGCTGATGCAAAACGGCAGGACAGAGTACATTTACACACACATGAAAAAAAAATTCTGATCTCATAAGACAATCCTTGGACAAATTCTACTAGACTTAGGCATCTGTGCAGGTCAGCCTTCCACTCAGTTTTGCCCGACTCCTTGATCAGAGCTGTGCACTCATGCAACTTTTGGTGCCCTAAAGATTAGTGTATGATTCTTTGAAGAAACGTCTTTGTAAATGAGATGTGAATGGGCAGAACCTTTTTGAAGTTTAATAGAACCTTCTGTATGTAAATGTAAAATTTCTATTCCAGTTCCCATTTAAACCGACAGCCAGTTAGGAGGCCTTATTTTTAAGACTGGATTCTGGAGATTTAGAGAAAGTCAGAGTGGACAGACGGCTCAAAAAATCCAGAAATGTGCGAGGGGCTCAAATATCAGACCTCAGATTTAGTTTTATGCAAGGAGTATAACCAATGTCAAATTGACACTAATCATCATATCATAATTTTGGACAAAATCAAGATGGGATGTTGTAGTGTTTGCTGGTCAGTGACTGAACGGCTTTCAGTGACAGTCACTAAAAAGTGAGAGCGCCAAAAAGGCTGTTCTGTTGTTTCCTTGACTGGCAACAGGAGAGGATGTTGCTGTGCAAATTTGTTCAGTTCAGTTCAGGTTACAAATTGGGTAGTGAGAGATAAAATTGCGAGGTACGCAGTCTTTTCATAAACCGTGGGCCTACATTAAGCCTGTATGCTTAAAATTCTTCACTTTCCAAACTCTCATCACTTGCATTTACTTTTATAAGAGGTTACTGAATAATTTATGACACCTACTGAAGAAATGTTTTATGGGGGAATTCCTGATTTGTCAAAACTGCTGCACATTTCAACTGTTAAACTTTGTCATATTGTTTTGATGTGAAGTTATGCACTGTAAACACACTAACTCAGATCATTTTTTCCAGGTGGCCAGGGGTTGTGATTGTGTGCAGTGAAAACATAGCCATTTTAATTTCCAAAGCCAAATAGACTATGTTTTCTTCTTAACACATTTCATACATGTAAATCCTATCTCAGAGCTACTGTAAAACAATGTTTCAAGCATGAGGCAAAGTATTCATATCCATTGCATGTGCTGACTTTTCTGTTATGCAGATTTGAGACTTAATGTTTCATATACGGTCATATACGGTACATCATTACCTGTAATGAAATGAAATGGTCAATTGTGCATGTAGAATAAAATAAGAGTAGTAAAAGAGTAAGGAAATTCTTGTAGTAAAACAAAGGTTGACTTTCCCATCATTATTACTGTGAGAAATTGTGACTTGATATGTTTCGCTAGTAGGTCTTTTTAGTATTTCAACCACTTGAAATGACTTTATTTACATTTTAACTATTGAAATGCCCTAGCATCTTGACATTTGAATGGAATTTCCTGTCAAGACAAAGAACGGAAAGACTTGAGTCTAGGGAGCCTATGTCATCTGTTTGAAACACCTGAATCTCTGTAAAGTTATGCGGTAAACAGTGTTCCTCCAGATTGCACACACCATCTTCCCAAAGCCTTGACCTTTTACTGAGCAGTCTAAGAATGCAGCAGTTCACCAGGGGCCATGGAGTCACCTGAAGAGTCGTCACTCTGGCTGGTCAGAGCTCAGTCCCTCACTGCTTTAGCCATCTGCCACTTGGGAAGGAGGTCTTGAAGAGTGTCCTCAAACAAGGTCACTCGGCCCAGAATGTGAGTAAAAGCCATCAGTATTTTTTCCCCCTTCCCTTGGGAACACTTGTGCTTGTTCCTTAAAAAGAGGAACAGTGGATGTTTTCTATCCTTCGGTAAAAAGTAACTTGTCGTGGAAGTGCTGCGAGATGGATTGTGATGGTTTATGTCACGTCGTATCCATTTCAAGTAAATGGCTTTATCAGGAGGATGAATGCACATACTTTTGAGTGCTAAAGTGCTGCCTTGTTGTATCTTTCCTATTTGTGCAGTCAGCTGCCACTGACTGATACGGCAGCACGCAGTGGATTACGTCCCAACACATATATCAATGCAACCACACAGTTCTACCCAGACACTCATATAAATGAAAACAATCCATTCCATACAAACGGGTTTCAGCTGCAGTCAAAGGGAGATGTCATCCGTGCCCGGGTGGGATTTGAAACATCGTCCTCGTCAGGCCTCTTTCACATTACAGCGGCGGGGGATTGTACCACCGCTCTGCCACGATACAAGCCCAAAGAAAAAGAAGAGGCAAATTACCACTAATTATTGGGTCGCAAAATGTGTGATGTTGTCGGGTGGTGATTTTCTGCCGCAAATCCTCTGCGTGAAAGCCTTTTAAAAGCAACACTGGCAGCTCAAAACAGGCAGCTTATAGGCACCCCCTGCCGAGTTGGGAACACCTTTTCATGGGCAGGGAGAAAGCTGTGAGAAAGAGGGAGAGCAGTGGTTTCCAAGCAGCGAAGCCCACAGTGGAAGACATTTAGCTATAGATTGCACAGGAGCTATTAAACAGTGTTAAATGACAGGTCTGTTTCACACCGATTCATTTCATCAGAGCAGAAACAGATTAGTCGCATGAAAGAGAAGAAGAATGTTTGATAAAGTCCTTTTCATGTGGAATGGAATTCAGCTTTCATCAAACGCCCGAATATTCATATTGATGTTCCTTATGCCGTTGCCCAGAGTTGCAGACTGCTCAAGTCAATAAACAGCTCCATTCTATTGGGCTGCTTAGAAAGATCATGAAAAAAAGGGTTGGTGTTTATGAACGGCACTGTAAAATTAAAACGAGGCCTAGTTTATGGAGCTTGTACGGAAAGCAGGCAAAGTGGTTCGAATGTTATATTTAAAACCAGCTCTTATGCACCAGTGTACATTTTTCATATCTAGCTAGAGGAGAAAAATGGGATCCCCTGACATTACTATATACCTGAATGTGATGAGAGCCATGATACGTCATGACGGATTTCTATACTGTGAATCTAGGCACGGATCTGAAATTGCTCAGATGTTATTTTAGCACTGGGGATGTAAGAGGCTGAAAAATGTATAGCCTTGTGGGTAAAGCTAAGATCTCACTGGTCCTACTGAACATCTTAATGCAGTGTCAGGATGCAGGAGCACAATCTTTCCCCGCTTTAAGAGCTCTGGCATGTGCAATAAGCACTACTTAAAGGAAAGTACTTCTTAAGGAGGGACCGCACACTAAGTCAGTTGCTATATGCACCTACTTCATATCTACATTTACTGGACATTTTTTCAGAAACATCATCCATACATGTGGATCATGTGGGTTTACAATTAAACGCTTTATGCCAAACTGCTCTCTATACTGTCCATTATTCAAAAAAGCGGTGACACTGTAACAGAACTCTGCCAATAATTCAGCCCAAAAATAAATGTGGTGCATGATCCCAGGAGCACCATAGCCATAGTAAAGCACAGAGTTGGTAGCAACGTGATATGGGACTGCTTTCTGCACACAATAAATGGTATGTTTGGACAATTAGAATTTTATCTCCTCAGTTAAGAAAAGGGAAAAAATGAAAATGAATATTTTATCAAGACAACCACATCAAACCTACAGGCAAAATAACTCTGAGCTGGTTTCTAAACAAGTGTAAGTTGTTGTGTTGCCCAGCCAATCTTCTGGCAGTCCCACTGAAAATTTTGGAGGATTTTGAAATTATGAGTCCATCATAGAGACTGCCGTAGCCTTGGGGAATTAAAGACAGTTTGCCAAGGAGAATGCCAAAACTGAGGCATAATGCTGCAAAAAACTAATTACTTCTTCTTACTGTAGAAGTCTCGGAGCTGTAATTGCCAGCAGAAACTTTGCAACAAAGTACTAGTGCTATTTTTTTGGATTTATTCCTTTTTGCTTCTTTCGTTTTCCAAAAATGTTTATGCTTGTGAACACATACTTTTTTGTTCATATTTAGAAGAACATCTTAGGTTTGTACATTTTGAATGGATCTGACAGTATATTCAATTACAAAAACAAAGGTGTCTCATTTATTCCTCACTGCAGATGAACTTCACAGTTACTGATTGTAGCCCATCTGTTCCTACATCATTTACTGGCCCCCCTCTTTTTCATCTATCAGTGCAATGAGACCACCACAGACCCCGATATTATTCTCAGCGCAGCTGTGATAGCAACATGGCAGTGGTATGTGTGTGGCGCTTGTAGAAGTGAATCAAGTGCAACAGTATTGTTGGATTTTTAAGTAGCGTTTTTTCCAGTAGAATGAACAATATGGATAAATATTGTTTATGTGTTACAGTAGGTGTACATTATAAACTGACAGCTGTATGGCAGTGCGCATTAGAGACCAGACCCAGTATATCTAGGAGAAGGTTCCTGCTCTAAGAGCAGCGTGGACAATAGCATATGGACATCAGCAGGCACCTAATGTCCCCAACCTTTAATTTACACAATGATGACTAATGAATCATTAAGCAAATCTGTCACCTTGCAGAACAGGCATATTTTTTTCTTCATTTTTTTTCTCCCCACTAAACAAGAAAGTAATGTCATTGGCTCCCTGTTCAGAGAGCGCAGAGGCAGCAGAATGCTAAGTATTCAGACGGGGCAGCTGGTGCAGGCAGAAGAGCACGTCCCTGAGAGAGAGGTGAATGAGGGAGGCCCCCAAACAGCTCGGGCCACACAATGGATGAAGTGCTGTTTCACAATGAAGTAGATGTAAGATATGCTATTTTTCCTCTGGAATAAGAACTCAGATACAACCTATCATAGAAATCTGTGTACTGTTTTGAATTTTTAGGATACAGTTGAAAGAGTATCTTGTCCATTGACCTCATAAACTCCTAAAAAGAGATCAATTCTCTTTTTCAGTCCACATAAACATTTAGTCGTGCGATGACTGAGTCACTATGGAATCTTTTTCATTCATTCATTCATTCATTCATTCATTCATTCATTTTCTGTAACATCTTAATCCTTACTAGGGTCTCAGGCACTTAGAGGCTATCCTGGGGTCAGCGGGTGCAAGGCAGGGACTCACTGCAGGGCACACACACACCATTCACTGATACACTCACACCTACAGTCAATTTTAAATCCCTAATTCATGTCTTTGGTCTATTGGAGAAACCAGAAACCCAGAGGAGAACATGCAAATTCTATATATATAATATTTTGAGTGTGTTTAGGTTTTAAACCAGTGAATAGCTGAATAAAAAACTTAATGGTTAAATGTGCTGTTTACTGGGCTGGATGCTGAGTGCAGAGTGTCCCATACAGTGTAAAGTTTGTCAGACAGATAGCACCGGGCTGGCGCACTCCATCTGTGCTTTTGTTCCACTCATGCTGATCAGAGCAACAGCTTTCAAGTCATTTGAGCTTTGAAGATAAGGCCTGCTACATACACAGAGTCTCATATATGTCTACTAACTCAAATTCGGTCATTTACATAATGTCTTTGTACATTTGCATAAATGGAATTTATATAAATTTGTTATGGTCACTTGAGGAGGAGATTAAGTGGTCTTATTTGCACTCCAGAGTTGTCTGGTTAGGAAGTAAGGGTGGAATTAGGTCTTTATATTTCACTCAATATGTCTACAGTAAGAAGCAATTTGCTTTTTGCAGCTTTGTGGTTCATGTTTGGCCCATTCTTCTTGGCAAACCATTTTCAATCGCCTAGGCTGTGATAGTCCCACTGTTGGACTCTTAGTTTCAAACTTCTTTATAAAGGGTCAGGAGATTGGCTTGGCTATGTAAGCACCTTCACCTTTTTTAGAAACCAATCTTAAGCCATTCGGGCTGCATTTCCTCTAATATGCCCTGGTACATTGCTCCAGTCATGTTTTCTTCAGTGACATGTAATGCCCCGGTACCGCTTACACAATAGCAGCTCCTTTTCAATACTGTGAGGGTGTGTTCTTGGGATCATACCCAGCCTGAAGCTATTCTTCCTCTAAATATCATGAGGTAAATTGTCTGACCAGAGTACATTGTTCCAAAACAGCTCATTGCAGAATTTGCTCACTGCAGATGTGCTCTGCGCTTCTATGGGATGTAGGAACAGAGATGACTACAGTAGAATGGGATGAAAAGATGTGCTTTCAAGAGGTGGGAACTTTCCAAGTGCATGTTATCAAACCAGTTTTACTGACAGGGATGTTTGAGGTTTCAATTCGTGTGTTGCACAGAATTATCTATAACTTTATGAGGCTCCTTCACCTTCATCATGGCTGCTACTTGTGTTTTCAAGCAAGGGAAACATCTTTTGTAGTTTCACCAGGTGTAATTTGCACAAGAACACCTTCCTTTTTTATTTCTGTAGCATTTTCAGTTTTTACAATATTTATAAATATGTTTGTATTCTTTTTAATATTTTTGTACACATTTGTTTATGCTTATGATTACTCACATTTTACAAATGTAAAGAGTCAAAAGGTGTATGTAAGTTTTAAGTGGGTATATGTACTGGAAGGAGATTAAATAGCAATCAAATGAGTATGAATTTTATGAAGTGAATGAGAGCAAATCAGCAAGACAACTGACACCATGAACCTTTAACTTATTTCATAACCCAGATTATTTGAGCTACTTTTATTACACTTAAAACTTTGAATGACAGCTAATTAGGACAGGCCAGCAAAATTAAGTACTCTCCAAGTTAAGCAAATGTTTGGAGACCTTGCAAAGTGGGCAAGTCTGATATGAAACAGACTGACTGCTGTTTCTTAATGCACTGTGGAGTGGTGCTGTTATAATTATATTAATTACATCATAATTTCAAACGCCATAATTGCTAATCACAAACAGCCCCAATTAATGCATTAACACATTCTTCACTTTAGTGAACCCATTGTGTCCAAATAAAGCATTTTCTTTTAGAAGCAGGGCTCTTCAGGAAATGTGCACTCTGAGAATTAAAGATGTTATTCGAAAGAGCTGTTTACATCGAGCCTTCTGCGAGAGCTTGCACATCACAGGCTTTCCCATGGCACTACACATCACAGCCTTTCCTCCAGAGTGCCCTATGAAAATGCATCGGTACATATACAATCTCTGCATCTCTTAATTAATGATCACATCAGTAAAATAATCAGAAGCATCATTGAGATAATCATGCAGTCAGAGTCCGGGTCAAGGTGCTGAGGTATTCTTTCAGGAATGCCAACAAGCTGCGTGTATTTCAGCGCAAAGCAAAACGTTACAGGAGTTGACATTAAAATGTCAGTGTTATGCTTATCTCCCCCATTTTTTAAGGCTCATACAGAAGCCAATAACCTGCAGGGTAATAAACAATAAGCTGTTATGTGTAGGAGGGCATAGCAGTTTCAACAGCCAGAGAAACGCAGGCAGGAAGCGGTCAGGGAAACAGATGGTCAGTGTTTTGGAGAGCCGAGGAGTAGGAGGAGCAGGAGGAGGCGGCTGCCTCGAGTCTAATGTCACACAGTGGAGAGAGGAGGATCGTCAATGATTTAATGAAGTCCTCTCCTTGCCTCCTCTTGAGAGGCGCTTTAATCTAAAGCCGCTGCTCCACAGCTCCTCTCTGACAAGCGCAGGAAATGCAATCAGCATTGCACGCCACCCCTGAGAGTGTTTCACCAAAGTAAACACATGAATTAAATGCCGCTTCCAGTGTTACCATATAAAGCTTCGCTCTGTCTCTCATAACCAAACAGACACTGCCGTGTTGTCGCAGCAGCCAGAGAGAACATGATGCTCTGATGGTTTATTAAATGAAATTACAGCTTATTATTTCCAGCATTCTGAAAAACTTGAGAGGGTGGAAAGGGGAATTGTGTTTTAGATTCAAATTCTGAAGTGGCCTACAGGCTCTTCGGGACACCTTCCTATCAAAAGCTGTCGGAAAATAGAGCAAGTTTTTGCCTCCTTCAGTAAAGTACTTCACAAAAAGCTATTAAGCCTCAGCAAACACTACACATTCAAGAAAAAACATGAAACATGACAAACCACTTGGAAATTCATCCTACAATATGTTGAAAGCAAAGTAATGTAGTAATGTTCCACTCTTGTGTTTTTGGTATGCGAGGCTGCCCAAATGTTAGAGAATCACTGAATATTTAAGGCACTTCTTTTTTCTCTTTGAAGTCTACACTCTCAACAAAAAGGGTTCTATATAGTACACAAACTGTTTTGACTTGTAACAATAGTGGAATAATGTTGCAATGCAGAACCCTGCTAAAAGGTTATTTAACCATTTAGCTGAACAACACCTCATATCTCCACATTTTCCCCTTCTTGGCCCTAATTGAAAATACAAGCTGCACTTTACACTGTTTCAAGATTTCATGATGAACAGCCCAACAAAAATAGTCCAATATGACGTAAAATAAAACTGCTTTGCATTAAGCTCCATTTTGAGTTGAGAGTAATTTTAGATCCTACAATGACGATATATAACTGATGCATTTATTAAAGCAACACTTATTTTAGGGGAGTATTTATAGACCATTTCTGTGGTTTAATGTACCAAAAATAGTCTTTGTCTGGCTATTTTGACTATTTTCCTACCTCTCTTTATACTTTCAAGTAGAGGCAGGAGTCTTGTGATCGATGTGTAAATGAACAGTACTCTGGAAGCCAGGAACATTTGATTTTTCCAGAAAATGGACAAAAGACTGTATTTGTCCTTTCCTTTATACAAAAATAAAGACTTTCCTCAGCTCTCCTAAAGCAGCATGATTGCAGAGTAGCTGGGAAAGAGTGCAGAAAAAGTGGAGCTGGAGCTGAAAAGCCATTGGCCCACATCCTACCCTCACATAGACGCGCTAAAGCCAGACTTCCACACATGTTCCCCACTGCTTTAAATGCTCTGATATGCGTGAAATCAGGCCCATGTGAAGTCAGGCTTTCTCACGAACCGTATCTATCAAGGCCACCTGAAAGGCAGGCCATTCAATTGAACACTTTCTGGGAGATAAAGAGGGGGATAAAAGATTGTGGAGGTAGAGCACATCTCTACACAATGGCAAGGCTGTTATAAAGTAAGAGGAGCGCCCCCCGACCTTTAAAAAAATCGCTAACCTGTAATTTATCTAGAAAAGGTGCTTCAGAGGGACTTAATAAACCTTTTTACTTTTTAAATGGCAGTTCCCTCAAGCCTGCTTGGGCTTAGAGAGAGGGAAAAGAAAGACATGCAGCTGCTGTACCCAAGGTTAACCAGCATGCTTCCTTATAACTGCGTCAGTTTTGTCATATATATATATATAAATTTCACTTTGTCATCACAGAGAGGGTGAAAGACTTTCTAATTGACAATTTCACTGAACATTTAAATGGAAAGTGGTAGCAAGTAACACAACAGCCTTAATGGTCTGTGTCGGTAAAACTGGTTTGATTATATGTGAACAGAAAATTCATGGAACTAATCATCTCCAGACAGGTGTGCCACTTTATCCCATTTGCATAATAAAGAAGGTATGAGAGAAGCCAACAGTCTTTTAAAAATAGTTGCAGCAGCAAAGAGGTGCACATCTAATATTTGCACATAAGTATTTAGACAAACCAAAACTGTTCTTGAACAGGATACTGTGGTTAAATGAACAACACTATACCCAAAATAAAGTATAGCACAAATTATTCACATCAGGCAAGAGGAAAAGACTGCTTGAGGTATGTGAATGTGCTGGCATTGGCTGGACAATGTCACATTAAAAGTACGACGAATTGTGAAAATGAGTCCACTAGTGGGGAATTTGGTGAACCCCCTATTTATGTTTGTAAATTGAAATGTATATAATAACAAAACCCAAAGTCACTGAATTACTGTTGATGTACACATTTCATGTATGCATGTGAAGTTCATTTTAGTTGCAAGTCTGTTTACTCCTATCATTTTTTATTACCCAGTTTGCATTGCCTTTCGTACAGTTTCTGAATAATAAGGCTTAGGATGAAACAGGAAATTGAAATGACTGAAGTAACATCACTAAGTAGTAACATCACAGAGTGCTCAGAATATGTCTTTTACCTGTGAGACTATTTCAAATGAATGTATATATTAAATATATTAGGTTGCTATAATCTCATAGGAGAGATTAGCGTTAGTATTAGAGACAAAGTTCGATTTCGAAAGCCACGGAGGCATCATTGGATTTGGGATAGAGTGGATGTAAGTGCCATGTTGTCTTTGAAGTGGAGGATTAATTACACCCCTGATTAATACTAGTGGCACCTGCAACAGTGCTAGGAACAGCAAGTCTGTTTGTAGGTTCTATTGATCATGTTCTACCACAGCAGGAACAAAGAATTGTATTGCACACCTTGGAGCAAACCTAAAAGGATGTAAGTTAACCCAACAAATTGTTTGTAAATATGTCTTGGACAGTGGTCCAGTTGGTGGGTTCTTTCACACCATGTAAAAGAACGTACAGGAATGGTGTTTTTATTTATATACAAAAAAAATGTTTGCAGAGGTGCTTTGGGAAGTGAAATAATCTGACTAACTTCCCCTGATCTCCACCAGTCACCTGGACACTGGTGGGCCAGTTTTATAATATCCGTTACATAATATTTCCTGTGGACAAACACACACATATAGGTGGGAATGTTTTTCACAAGTGAATTTTGAAGCATACCAACCCACTAAAAACTGGTTGTATAATCTGTGAACCATATGTATCTCTTGGCCTTTTGTGAATATCCGAATTTTGCCCGTTTTCTGGGACCTATATAGAGCCATCAGCTAGTTGTAAGGATGAAGTTATCATATTCTTTTTAAAACAGAGGTTCATCACCTTTACACATTTCAGAAAATTCATTAAAGGAACCATGTTCTTGCAGTTGGACAGCATAGTTTTGCCAACTTAGAGGTTGACGTTGTTATTCATCACACTCTGCTGCTTTGCCCTATTCACACAGTCTCTAGTTCTAAGTTCTCTTTTTCACAATGTCTCTGCTGCCTTCTTTGCATGTGACTATCTAAAACCAGGGTGATGAAAGGCTCCACATATTATATCTTTACTTCTTTCTATAACCGTTATTCATGTTCCTCCATTGTAATGATGCACACAAAAGCTGCTAGAGAGATAATAGCTCTTACTTGCACAGAACCTTTGGCCCACTAAACTTAAGTGAGTGTGACTCACAAGCCAGGCCCTTGAGGTGCACAGAATATAAACACATGCCAAAAACGCTGGACACTAGAGCTGGGATACTCGGATCCTTTTTCGGATCTGACTCCCTCTGAGTCATTCAGTAAAGTGATCCGGATCTGCGAATCACTTGAGTCACTTGAGTCACTATTGACAGCGGCCGGTGAAATTACCATGGCAACCTGACCTAGTAGACCTATATCCACTCTCAAGTGAAAGAGATAATGGCCAAGACAAAGCTCA
>JBBPDB010000019.1:8380705-8396459 GCA_037974465.1 Brachypetersius altus
GTGTCCGTTCAGATGTAGTGGAGTAAAGAGTACATATATTCAATCAAAAATGTAGTTGAATAGAGAGTAAAAGTTGCTTATATTTTTGATACTCAGTACAAGTACAAAGTTACCAAAAAATACTTAAGTACAGTAACAAAGTTCATTTACTCAAAAACTTTACACCACTGACTAATATAAAGAGTTCATTTCAGATTCTAAAGAAGACACATTTAAATGAAAATCCATAATGTGAAATTTTTCAGTTGGTTTACGAGTACATATGATTGTTGACATTAAAATTATAGTATTATGGTACAGCCTATAGCCTATAGCTGGGGTCACTCCTTCTTTTAGAGACTAGAAAAATACAACTGACATGGGAACATGGTCTGGAAACGAGATATTTCCTTTTTTAAAAAAAAAAAAAAAAAAAAAGAATGATGTTATCAGTATAAAAAACACCCAAATAAGCTCCAAAAAGACTGCTAGTGGCACCACCAAGAAACCCTTGAGCAAGGTACTGTCACCCCCACATTGCTCTTTGGGTCCTGCCCTCTGCTTCACTCTAGTGAACGGATTAAATGCAGAGGACTCAAGTGATTTCCTCCAGGATCAAATATAGTGTGTAAAATAACCCTAACTAACTAATAAATAAGTAAATAAATAAATAAGTAAATAAAGGTTGATAAAGTCCTCCCGGGCTGCAGGGGGCGCAGACAGGCTGCGTTCGGTTTGTTATTCTCACTGTTGGGGCAGCATCCATGGTCGTCTACAGCAGCTAAAGCTAAGGAGAAGTCGAGATTCTTGTTATTTTATTTTAAAAGGTGTTCGTGTATTTAGTCGGTGCACCATGTCGTACAACTACGTGGTGACGGCCCAGAAGCCCACGGCAGTGAACGCCTGCATCACGGGTGAGACAGAGGGGGGGGCTCCGGACTGGTAGGGTGCTCGTCCCGCCTTCGGGGCTCCAGCACGGCCTGTGGGGGCTCTCACTTTTAACTCAGTTGTACCGCTTTTACACACCTCTCTTACTTTCTCACTGTCATCCTCAGCACTCGGGTTGTTTTATAACCTATTGCTGTACTCCAGTTTTCTAAAACTTTCTAATGTGCTGCATTTGGCCACTGTGACTTCATGCTAACGAGTTAGCCTATTTGCTAATAACGAGCGCATGTTTTTGTAAACTTGTAAATGTTTTTACAGTTTTGCTATATAAATGACAGCAGAACCTAACATGCGTGGTTCGGCGCATATTCGAGACGTTTATGTAAAAGTTCTAGATGTAGTTATGGATGTATTTTGGCCTGAAACATGGACATGAATGTCATTTTTGTGTGTGAAGGGTAAACTCACTGGAAATCTGCATTATGTCCTGGTCTGTGAAGAGGAAAAATGCATTAGATGTGTGAACGTGTTCACGTCTTACTCTGGTCTGCAGGACTTTCTGAATAAACCCTCTGGCATATTGCCTAAAAGGTGGCTTAAATAGGTGAAGATGACTGCCTGGTTACCTGGTTGTCTACTTTCACTGCCACCTTGTGGAGTATTCTTAAAAAATATATAAAAAGAGTGTGATAATCTGTTTTAAAAAGCTATGTATGCTGCTTGAAACTTGAATTTTTAATTTCTTATAGCTGACAGTTAAATTGTGTAATATTTACTGGATCAATCCTGCTGCTAATTAGAGATGGTGGTTTTCTTTTTAAACTAGACATACGGTATCTTTGGTCATTCTAGGCTTATGCATGTTTTTCTATTTACATTTGAATAATTCTAGTCATGTCAGTTTTGTAATTTGGCCTTGTTAGTGAAACTTATTACTTTGTTCTGCTCTGAGTAACACAAGGCAATGATTTTTTTGCCGAAGTAGTTTGGAAAATGTCTTTAATATTTGTTGTTTATTTGTTTATTTAAGTCTCTTGTTTTCAAATAATTTCTATTGTTTAATATACGGTTTTGTCATGACATTACCATTGTTGTTGATATAGCATTAAACTTGAATTACTACTATTACTGTATCAGGTGTGTCGTGCTTTGATAAGAAAGTGCAAGGAGTGACCTAGATTTACGTAGGTCAGTCCATGTCATAAAGCTGTCTGCAAGAGCCGACATATCAGTAGCTTAGAAGCATGTGAAAACATTAGGAGAGTTAACTTTAGGTGACAATTCATTGTGGATGGAGTCTGCAATTTTCTTATCATGAACCTACAGGACACTTCACCTCAGCAGAGGATCTGAACTTGCTCATAGCAAAGAACACACGACTGGAGATCTATGTGGTCACAGCTGAGGGATTGCGGCCTGTCAAGGAAGTTGGCATGTATGGGAAGATCGCTGTTATGGAGCTTTTCAGGCCCAAAGTAAGCTTGCCTGAGAAAACACATGCCCCCCCCTCTTCCCACTGTCTGAGCACCTCTGTGAGACAGTGTGAAGGAGAATTGAGATACATATACTGTAAATTGTTTTCTTATTCCCTATAGGGAGAGAGTAAGGACCTGCTGTTCATTTTGACTGCTAAATACAACGCATGCATCCTGGAGTACAAGCAGAATGGAGACAGCATTGATATTATCACTCGTGCCCATGGAAATGTCCAGGTAATGAACACTGACTCAGCCATTCAAGCACGGATTTTATGTAAACAGTCTTCAAAATGCACATTTATTTATTTATTTTTAAAAAACAGGATCGAATTGGTCGTCCATCGGAGACGGGCATTATTGGCATCGTGGACCCTGAGTGTCGTATGATTGGCTTGCGGCTCTATGATGGTCTCTTTAAAGTCATTCCTCTGGATCGAGACAACCGTGAACTTAAAGCCTTTAACATTCGACTGGAGGAACTGCAAGTTATAGATGTCCACTTCCTTTATGGCTGTCAGGCTCCCACTGTCTGTTTCATATATCAGGTACATTGTCATTCTGTCATTGACTGATCCGATTTTGCTGTAATTCCTCAGGATTGTAATTTTTTTATTTCTCTACAATTTAATCAAAGTTTATTTAGTGCCATGCTAAGTAACCGGTAAAATAAGAGAAATCTTTATTAACCCACAGATGGGATATTTACTAATGTGGTTGCCAAGCAGAGCTTTGTATTCCTTAATGCTTTGCAGCTTTCCTGTAGTCTTGAGCTGTGTCACCCTATTTACATGTATGGCATTTAGCTGACACTTTTATCCATAGCGATGTAAATTAGTGCTCAAGCAGACCACAGCTGTTTTTTAAACCTGTAAAGCTATACAGTGGGGGTTACGTTCCAAGAGCACCTGCGTATAGTGAAAAACCGCATTGTTGAGATGTTAAAACAAATGCCTAAATTTTTTTTATAAACGTTGAAAAAAAAAACTCTACCTACATGTTTAGGCAGTCCACAGCTTACTAATACTAAATAAACTGAGATAACTTGAACATTTTGGGTAAAATGTTTAAAACCCTATAATACGAAGGCAAGACCCAGAGCAGTCATGCTGCAACATGCATCAACAAGCAGGCTTGTGTCCATGCACCACATAACATTCTCGGATTGGCTACTTTCAAAGATCCCGCCTCTAAGTACAGCGAGCATTGGATGCTCCCAATTAGCAGCAAGGAGAAATAAATAATGGTGTTGGCTTTGCTACTTTCAAACCTCAAGATGCGCTATGATTATACTGTTATTTTATATGGAAATGTGGCTTAAATTGAATTCTGTATTTGTTACGAAATTAGCAAATTATATTTTTCTTAATAATTTAGTACTAAAATGCTATAAAAATATTTATTCCCACTAAAAGGCGGAAGATATTTGCAGTTTACGCATTATTGAGGGGATTTCTGTGTACGTTCTCGTAAAAAAAATCCTGCTGATCTGCGTAAAAGTGGGCGGTTGCTGTACTTAAATCAACGTCTACAATTAAGCAAAGTAACTGCACTGGGTACCCCTAATTAAGACAAGTATGGAAGGGATGGGGATTAAAAAAGTAAGGTAGAGGAGGGGTGTTTTTTTTTTGGGGGGGTTTTTTTTAAAGAGAAATCATCAAGCTTGAACAGACTGTTCTCACTGAGAGCCCTGTCATATCCTGCTCTGACTTCCATAGACAGCTAAGGAGTGATTTTTTTTTTTTGGTCATTTTTCTATTTTTCCTTATCACACTACTATGGGATCATCATCATAGTTTTTTTTTTTGGTCCAGTTTTTCTTTTTTCTTTTTTTTTGGTCCAGAGATTTGAAGTTGTGATATGTCATTTGGCATTTGGGCCCCTAGTCTCTTGAAGCAGTTTGTCTCACAATCTCTTACAATCTTTTAATAAGGACCCTCAGGGCCGGCATGTGAAGACATATGAGGTCTCTCTGAAGGAGAAGGAATTTAATAAAGGCCCTTGGAAACAGGAGAATGTGGAGGCTGAGGCATCAATGGTCATCCCAGGTAAACAATGTGGGAGAAAGATCCGATATTGAGACAGACTTGAAGAAACTGATTAAGCAGTTCAAAGATTACTGATTATTACCGTGCAGACTCTCATTTCTGTAATTGTGTTTCAGTTCCTGAACCTTTTGGTGGAGCGATCATCATTGGTCAGGAGTCCATTACTTATCATAATGGAGACAAATACCTGGCAATTGCACCTCCAACGATTAAGGTAATTTGTAACAAGACATCGATAGTTGACTGAAATTATGTTTGTCTTGTGATTTTGTTTAAAGTCTGTCTCTTAAATATACATTTACAGCAAAGCACAATTGTGTGTCATAACCGTGTGGACCCAAATGGCTCACGTTATCTGCTGGGTGACATGGATGGAAGATTGTTTATGTTGCTGCTGGAGAAGGAGGAGCTGATGGATGGGTCCATGGTTCTCAAAGACCTGCGAGTAGAACTTCTGGGAGAGGTGGGGACATTATGAGCTTCATTTGTGCATTTTATTTTTATATATTGTTTGAAAAGTAGAGAAACTTTCCTCTATAACAGTAGCATTTGTAATTCTAGTGGCAGCATCTGCATGTGTGTCACACTGAAGTATAAAGTGATCTGTTTGTCTGTTTATGGGTGCCTGTGTTTTTCAGACTTCCATTGCTGAGTGTCTCACATATTTGGATAATGGGGTAGTGTTTGTCGGTTCCAGGCTTGGTGATTCTCAGCTGGTTAAGGTCAGTCGCTGTTTCTACTTCTGTGACCTGATTCCTTTAGTTTTGCAAGTCTTTAAATTGTTGTAATAGCAGAGTCTCTTTGTATCTCTTCTCTCTGCCTTTCTGTAGCTGAATGTGGACAGTAATGACCAGGGCTCTTATGTAGCAGTTATGGAAACCTTCACTAACCTGGGCCCCATAGTTGACATGTGTGTGGTAGATCTGGAAAGACAAGGCCAAGGGCAGGTAAGACAATACTTGGAATGCCTTTAAGCTTTGTATGATTGAGGATGGATGCCTTGATTGCAGATAATGGCTGATGCCCATGAGGGCAACTACTATTATTTGTGTGACTGTATATTTTTTTTAATTGTATTTAAACACAGGCTATTTTATTATATAATTCAGAAATGCGCAAGTATATAACGCATAATTTAATGTGTAAATCAGTATGTTGCTCAGTATTGATCAGTATTAACTAATGAAGTTCGTCAACATCAGCAACATTTGCATCATTTTTGGCTGGTGCAAATATGCAAAAAAGACTCTGTAAATGTTCAGCTGTGAACCAGTCTGCCACTAGCTATTACAATGAACAGAGCCAAATAGAAACTGCCTCCACATATTGTATTTCTTGAATGCACTGACTTTTGGAATTGACTAGGTTTTTTGTTACTGTAGCTGGTGACTTGCTCAGGTGCTTTTAAGGAAGGCTCTCTGAGGATCATTCGTAATGGCATAGGAATCCATGAGCATGCCAGTATTGACCTGCCTGGCATCAAAGGTTAGATCCGCATTTCATGCCTTGTTCACTTTCTCACTGCCTTCGCCACATTAATTTGATCCATCATGTTACTAGAATTTTAAGTCCTCTTGTCTGGCAGTGGCTACAGTTCCTTGGCATTACACAGAGTACTTCTCTTCTTTGAACGTCATCACTGTCTGAATTCTGACATAAATTGATCAATTTGGCACACTTGAAAACCCTGGTTAAGAACCGACAGTTTAATGTGGGTTACTGAATTATTTAACTATTTAAGAGACATTTTAACTTGATTCTCTCATTCTTTTTTGTGTCTAGGACTATGGCCTCTTCGTTCTGAGGCAGGCAGAGAGACGGATGACATGCTGGTGCTTTCTTTTGTTGGCCAGACCAGGTTAAAATGTTACTAAGACTGTTTTTGCTCAGTGTTGCTATCTAAATCATGTTGATCTTGCTAGTGAGTTACAGGTTTTTGTTTTGTGTAATAAATTTGGGCTTGGTTGTGTTCAGGGTGCTGATGTTGAGTGGAGAGGAGGTGGAGGAAACTGAACTTCCAGGGTTTGTGGATAATCAGCAGACATTCTTCTGTGGAAATGTGGCTCATCAACAGCTCATTCAGGTGCTAAAATCCTGTGTTTGCTCTCTATCCTGTAAATAAGAAAGCTGCATGATTATCATAATTAAAGGTTTGGTATTTGTGTGCAGATCACTTCAGGTTCAGTGCGACTAGTCACTCAAGACAGTAAGGCTTTGGTCAGCGAATGGAAGGAGCCTCAGGGTAGAAACATCAGCGTGGCTGCCTGCAACTCCACCCAGGTGGTTCTGGCTGTGGGTAGAGTTCTGTACTACCTGCAGATTCTCAGCGGAGAGCTCAAACAGATCAGGTATGCAAAGATATGGGCAAAGATAGTGGCCTGGTGGGCAGCTGGTTGCCTGGTGGTTAGGGAGTTGCCCCTGCAGTTGAAAGGTTGTGGGTTTGAATCCCAGGACTGCCACTGGCACCCCAGATGTACCCCTAAGCAAGGTACCCTCCCCATCCACAGCTCCCAGGGCACCATTGTCTAATGCCCACTGCCTTACTTGGTGATGGGGTAACAATTCTACAATTCTTTACAGTTCTTTTAGGCATGCATTTTGGGCCATTCAGGCATAATTAATCAGTTAAACTCTACAATACACAAAAATTATGGTACAAATCTGACTCCGGCTGTCCATATAAATTTTTGGGCTGAAAAAGCACACTCACGTTGAGTCATGGCATGATAGCTGTATTTTATTTAAATTAGCAGTATTTAAGGAGTTAAAGCATGGTAGATTACTTTTGTCAAGTGCTTTGAAGCATGCTTTAAAATTTAAAAAGTATTGTTGACCTCTAGTTACGGTTTCAGTATCATTGTTGGAACAGGTATTGTGGTATCTTCAATTAAGTGACCTTATTGAAGGATTAATGATCAGTTAGCATTACAAGGAAATCTCATTGCTTGATCACCAATATAACCAATGGAAGATAACCATAGTGTAATAAAAACCAGCAAAATTCCTGGGTAAACTGTATATACAAATTTATGCAGTGTTAATTGATCCACAGTTCAGTTTTTCTATGTGTTTTGCATTCAGCAAATTAGTTCCTCTGCGTTTTTGTCTGTATGCAGTTCCACAGAGATGGAACACGAAGTGGCTTGTCTGGACATCACTCCGCTGGGTGAGAACAGTGGAGAGTCCAGCCTGTGTGCTGTAGGCTTGTGGACCGATATCTCAGCCAGAGTGCTCCGACTGCCCTGCTTCAGTCCCCTGCATAAGGAAATGCTGGGAGGAGGTAAGAGCCGAGGAGCTGTGTGCCAGAATGTCTAAAAGAAAGAAATGTATAGGCTAGAAGAGCAGGAGGCTACATGGGTAATTAGAAGAGTGTCCTTATATACACTCTTTTTTTTTTTTTTTTTTTTTAGAGGAATATTAATATAACCATATTTGCCCTCTTGGCTGCTCGCAGTGGTAAAACTGCTGAGCCTAGTTAGAAGTTGGGTGTTTAACCCTTTGATTATTACATGTACATAGGAAGCAAACAGTAGGTTATTTATAAACCTTCGTTTTGTGACTTCTTAGCTGAGCTACATATTTTTTTGATGAATTATCACCATGGATGGTGCACCAAGCTAACAGCAAGAGTGTTATTGATTTCTGTGTAGAATGGAAAAAATGCCAGGAAATTAAAACCAGTCAGAACGAACGGGTATTTGTAGACCATGTCAAGCACTAAATTGCCTCCCACAAACTGTGGTGTTCTTTCTCACTCTCCCCAGAGATCATACCACGTTCAATCCTAATGACCACTTTTGAAGGCAGCCACTATTTGCTGTGTGCTCTAGGAGACGGGGCGCTCTTCTACTTCGGACTTGACTTGCAGACAGGTTGGAGAAATATTCCTGTGAATCACACTTCAACCGACACGTGAATCTCTAACATCTTTTTTTTTTTTTTTTACTTCACCATGATGTGTTTTTCTAAAACATGCACACTGTTTTTAGAATTGATTCAAGATGGTAAGTTTGCTCATAGATTATTCTGAAGCTAGTAAGATATGGCATAACAAAGCATCAGGAAAAATAGAATGTATGAATTATACCATGTGAGTGAAAATGGTGGTGAATAGCTGTTAATTCAGTCAGCCTGACCTGCATATGTGTGTTCATGATGAATGTTTGTTTAAAATGAAGGAATTGCTATTAATTTCATTTAATAGTATAATTTTTGTGCCAGCATTCATCCTGACTGGATTGCAAGAACAATAATACAATTATTTCCAACCAGTGTCCTCTGTGCACTGTTTCATTTTAGTGTTTTAGGAATTGGAATTATAATCCTAAGGCTTAGTTCTACATTCTTGAGTATAAAAACATCAAGTTGTCAGCTGCATTTGAACAGATGGATTTCAGTATGATATTAAACGCGTTATTTACAAAGCACTGTTGAATCTGGCATTGAATCCGTGTGCTCCCCTCCCCTTCCTTCTGAACAGGCACTGCATATACAAGCAAATCAGTATTGGCTTGCTGTGTGTTTGTGTTTTCTGCAGGTGTGCTCAGTGAACGGAAGAAGGTGACGCTGGGCACTCAGCCCACAGTTCTGCGGACCTTCCGCTCTCTTTCCACCTCTAATGTTTTTGCCTGCTCTGACAGACCCACTGTTATCTACTCCAGCAACCACAAACTTGTCTTTTCAAATGTCAACCTTAAAGAGGTCAACTACATGTGCCCACTCAACTCTGAGGGATACCCTGACAGGTATGTGTGAGTGAGAGAGCAAAAGGTAGAACAGAGCTAAGCATATAAATGCTGGTGTGTTTGCCACAGTATTGTGGGTTGTCTATGGTAGTAAAGACTGAGCAGTATAAACCGGTAGAAAACCAACTGAAAGCGTTTAACATTCAGAGCTGTTCTGATTTTCTGATGTTAATTTGCTCATTGTATTTTCTTCCTCTACCTTGCAGCTTGGCTTTGGCCAATAACAGTACTCTGACCATTGGCACTATTGATGAGATCCAAAAACTCCACATCCGCACTGTACCCCTCTATGAATCGCCCAAGTGAGTCTACAGTTCTGATATTTTGATATTCAGTTATTTCCCCTGTTCGTGTGGAAAATTATGATGAATGGCCCAATAACTCTTGCAAAGTTGCATTTTATAGAATTACTCTTGATTGATTATACCCTCGTGTTGAAATTATCCCACAATCTTTGTGGCTCCCAGGAGAATCTGCTATCAAGAGGTGTCTCAGTGCTTTGGGGTGCTGTCCAGCAGAGTGGAAATGCAAGATGCCAGTGGCACCACAGCTCCTGTTCGTCCCAGTGCTAGTACTCAGGTACAGCAGAGAACCCCCCCCCACCCCCACCCCACCCTCTTATTTAAAACACCTGGTCTACAAAACCAAACATCCTAGCTGAAATCTCTGACCTCAAAGATTTAATTTGTTAATCATTTTGTAAATTATTACATGATACAGACTGGCGGAACTGTTTGCATAGTAATATATAAAAACAAAAAAATAATCTGACGTTTTTATTTTTGTTAAAAGGCCAAATTATAATTAATTTTAACTTGCAGTTGAACGAGCGTTTTAATTTTTTTACTGCTTTGGGTTTATTTATACATAGTACTCTGATACGAGTTTTTCTTTCCCTCTCTCTCTTCTCAGGCTCTCTCCAGCAGTGTGAGCTCTAGTAAGCTGTTCCCCAGCAGCACCTCTCCCCATGAGACGTCCTTTGGAGAAGAGGTGGAGGTGCACAGTCTGCTCGTGGTCGATCAGCACACTTTTGAAGGTGTTATTTTTGTTTTCACACTTGCCCACACTCATTCTCACACTGTGATCTCACTTGCTCATTTCTTCTCATTCTTGAGAGAAGACACGTCCGGGCAGGCTTTTCGAAGAACTAACTGTTTAAACATTTATTTTCCCCCCTCCAGTGCTTCATGCCCATCAGTTTTTGCCCAGTGAATATGCTCTCAGCCTGGTGTCCTGTAAGCTGGGCAAAGACCCTGCAGTCTATTTCATTGTGGGAACTGCCATGGTCTACCCTGAGGAGGCTGAGCCTAAGCAAGGCCGCATCATTGTCTTCCACTACACAGACGGTAAATGCGGTCTATTTATACTTCATTTAACACACACCCCACTACTCATCTGCTGTATTTGAAGAAACATGGTAGAATGATTTTTTTTATTTTCGCCATGCAGGTAAACTGCAGACAGTAGCGGAAAAAGAGGTGAAAGGAGCTGTGTATTCCATGGTGGAGTTCAATGGCAAATTACTGGCTAGCATCAACAGCACTGTGAGTGACCTTTGCTTGATTGTTTGGGAATCTTTAAAAAATCAGACCATTTCTAATAAATACTGTTTGTGTTCCTGTCATCTTTGATGGATGGGTTTGTTTGTAGGTGCGCCTGTATGAGTGGACTGCAGAAAAAGAGCTAAGGACTGAGTGTAATCACTACAATAACATCATGGCTCTGTATCTGAAGACCAAAGGAGACTTCATACTGGTGGGAGATTTGATGAGGTCTGTGCTTTTGCTGGCATACAAACCCATGGAGGGCAACTTTGAAGAGGTGAGTTGTTCTGTATACAGCATGGGATTTCTTTTTAGCTCAGAGCACATTTGAGAAAGTGGTGGTGCATGTTTAAGAAAGCAGAGAGTTGAGTTTTGACATTCTCCAGCTTGTGTATGAATTTAATTATTTCTTCCGCACAGATTGCTCGAGACTTTAATCCTAACTGGATGAGTGCTGTGGAGATTTTGGACGATGATAACTTCCTTGGAGCAGAAAATGCTTTCAACCTATTTGTCTGTCAAAAAGACAGGTGAGGGAAGAATGGTATACTCGCATGAATTATAAACTGTCAAGCACATCACTGCATAGTTTGCGCTCTAATACACTGCCAGAACAAGACCGACAGATTAGCTTTCACATTTCGTAACAAATTTACTTTTTGTCTTCAGTACATCCTCCACACGAACTCTGAAGTTGTAGAATGCCTAATGTTGAAATTCCCAAACTTAGATTTGCAACACCTGTCAAATGATGCCGAAGATAAGATAAATTCTGAAGCTCAAGTCAAACACTACATTAATGTAATTGGTTGAGAATCTTCAGTTGTAAAACCGGTTTCCATTTTTGTCATGTGGGCAGAAAAACGCTTTGTGAAAGATTTCCGGTTTAGCTTGCCACTGTCACTCTTCTCATTTACTGCTGTGTTGCTGTAAACTATGCTTTAAGCAAGCGTTTCAGATCACAGAATGGTCATAGTTACCAAAAATTAATAATGCCACTAACCGATTTCAGTGCGCTCTTTGATCATTTTAAATAAACCAATGAGCTCAGCTCTGCTGTGTACACTGGAAAGTAGAAAACATTTCAGTACTTTAACAGTGTCATGTCACAATATTTACTGTATGCTTTTTCATTAAAAAAAACCCTTTTTCTAATGGGTATTTGTGAAAGATATGCTAATTAAAAATATCATCTTCAGAAGCGGTGTAAGAACAGAACATTAGGACAGTAGTGATGTGGACATTAGAGGAGCTGTGCTTAGACAGGATTAGACAGAGTTGCTGTCATCTTTTTTTTAGGTCATGCAACCCACTTTGGGTAAATAGATCCATCTCATCATTTGACTGAAAACCAGATAATGTGCTCTTGTCAGCGCTGACAGAAATGGCAGTGTAATTACCCTCTCTTCTTAGACGGTAATAAGTGCCCACTGACAAGGTTGGGCACCTCGGCTCTAATGCACTTCAAGCCGATGGTCATGATCCTGCATGCTTTCATTGTTTTCCCATCTTCTGTTTCTGTGTCTTTCTCAGCGCTGCAACCACTGATGAGGAGAGGCAGCACTTGCAGGAGGTGGGCGTGTTCCACCTCGGCGAGTTTGTGAATGTGTTCTGCCACGGTTCTCTGGTTCTGCAGAATCTTGGTGAGAGTTCCACTCCTACTCAAGGTTCTGTGCTCTTCGGAACAGTTAATGGAATGATAGGTAAGAAAAAACTGCTCTCTGGATGTCTTGATGTTAGTAAGGAATAGTAGATCTCTAGAGAAGAATCTACAGTCGTACTGTTATTTTATTTAAATTATATAATTATTTCCATCATTTCAGTCAGTTCCATAATGAATTACATACACTTTTTTTTTTCAATGTTCTCTATTTCCCTCGAAAAAATAAAACGGCACATACATCATTTCACCATTTGTTTCAATGACATATAAGTGAAGGCGAGGGGAAAGAACTAAGCATTTCCAGATGCTGTCCCATAGGGGGAAAGTTCATCCATTTGCAATTAAAATGCTTAAGTAAATATTTACTTGTCAGAGCAAAATCAGTTAGCAAATGCTACAGCTTTAGACTTTGAAAAATGCTTACTGATGTGTTTGTGTGGGTGTTTTTTCTTTTAGGATTAGTGACATCTCTGTCAGAAGGCTGGTACAGTTTACTCATGGATTTGCAAAATAGACTCAACAAGGTTATTAAGAGCGTGGGCAAGATCGAGCACAGCTTATATCCTTCTGTTAAAGAGTGTTTGTGTGTTACATAAGAAATCGTCAGTTCTCAAAATGCATTTGCACAAGCATTCTCTGGTCTTTTATCTGTGTTGATATAAATGCACTGGCTTTAAGTTCTTTAACTTTGAGCACCTGGAGGTCATTCAATACGGAGCGCAAGACTGAGCAAGCCACAGGTTTCATTGATGGTGACCTGATTGAAAGCTTTTTGGATCTGGGACGTGCCAAAATGCAGGAAGTGGTGAGCACACTACAGGTATTACAGCACCTTTCCTTTCTAGTTTAAGACGTGTGTGGATTCCCCATACTACAATTTAAAGTTAAACAACATGGGAAAAATATATAACCTCAAAACGTGTTGCGTAACAAAACTGAGGACAGTAGTTTTACTTTTATTTATACATTTTCCAAAACGATGTGCATTAAAACAAATAGAACGTATTTTATAGAATGTATCGACTGACATTGCGGTATGTTTCAGATTGATGATGGCAGTGGGATGAAGAGGGAGGCCACTGTGGATGAAGTTATTAAAATAGTGGAGGAGCTCACCAGGATCCACTAACCCTGTTGGTCTAAACATTGCTCTGTACATAGATATAAATAAACCAACAGTTGTGGGTGAACGTGTGTGTGTGTGGGTGGGTGTGACTGTATGTATGTGAATGAATGTCCAAGACTGTTTTGTGCGCTTCACTTCTTAAAGTCTCAGCTCCATCTTTTTCCCCCCCTCCAGATTTTCCTACCCTAAAAAATACCCACACAAGCTTTCATGCGTTCATAGAACAGACCCCTACTGGGGAAAAACTCCATGCTGGGGCCTGACAGTATGATTGAAGGTGTGTTGTTGTTTTTTGTTCGTTCCCCACTCCCCACACACACACACACACACACATGACTGTGTCCATGTGTGAAAAGTACAGACAGAACTTTGAATTCTACTTTAGTCGACTGCATAGCTGGGCAGACAATGTGGCTAGAATGTTCTGACGGCAGTGAATTTGGGGGCAAAAGGACTGAGGGGTTGAATAGACTTTTATTAGTGACGTTTTGTCGATGTGATCTTCTTCTTCAATCTTTTCTTTTAATAAAGCTTGCTTCAGTACCCTTTTCTGATTTCAGTGTTTGTTTATTTGAGTATACTGCTTCAGTTTGAATAGAGGCAAGCTTTACAAAGGCCTATGAACTGCACTGCTAAAACTGGAAGTGTTATTGTGGGCTTGAATGCTCTTAAATCTATACATAGGGTGTCTTTTTTTTTTTTGTATTGTAGTGAGTTACACGTCTCCCCTCTATTCTATACTGTGGGTCAGTATCTCGTTCAAGCAAGCCCACCAAACTGCACCCGTAACAGTCAATGGCCAAGAATCCTAGCCTGGCTATAAAATGCAGTCTGGATTGCTCCTTTTGAAATTACTGACTTTACTTGACTGTGTTGCTGGGGGAATTCATTTCAGAAAGTGTGGAGGTTCTTGTGCAACCAGCAGAGGGTGACAGTGTTCCTGTGATTTGTGGTTTTAATGAGCTAAAGCTATTCACTGTTCTGCTGAGCTGTGAATACGTTCTTGGTTTCAGCCACTTCTCTTGTCTGCACCACAGCAATAAACCACTGATAGGAGTAGTAAGTAGCATTGATTATCTTGTTACAGTGGCACCTGCCAAGTAGTGCCACTTATTAAGCAGCACGTGAAAGGTCAGTTTGTGAAGGTGATGTGTTGGAAGCAGGAAAAATGGGGCAAGAGTAAGGATCGGAGTGATTCTGACCAGTGCTAAATTGGGTTGGCTTGATGGCTTGTTCACAACATATCTAAAAAAGCAAGGGTCTCTGAGTGTCTTGAGATTGTAGAGGTTAGTACCTGCTAAAAGTAATCAAAGGAAGGTGGTAACACCAATGAACTGGTAACAGGGTCATGGGCCTCGGCAGCCCACTAATGCATGTGGGAAGCGAAGGTTAGCCCATCTGGTTTAATCCCCAGAAGATCTACTGCAGCACAAATTGCTAAAAAAAAAAAAAAAAAAGTAATGCAGGCTTCACCTCGCTGCTTACAGGACTGAGAGGATCTGCCGTTAACATCTTGGTGCCAGAATTCAAAGCACACCTTCAGATGGTCATGTCTTGATGAATCAGAGCTGTTTTGGTGGCACGATGGGACCCTAATATTAGATTTGTGATTCCAATGGCATGGCTTAAGATCTGAAAGTGTTATGTGGTATTTAGCATCAAGATGTTAGCAGATCCTGTTAGTTGCGAGAAGGGGCCTCCAAAAATCTGACTAGTTTGTCCAGCACATCCCACGGATGCTCGATCGGATTGAAATCTGCAAAATGTGGAGGCATCTTGAGCTCCTAATGTTCCTCAAACCATTCCTGAACAATATTTGCAGAGTGGCGATCTTCATGATCCTGCTGAAAGAGTCCCCTGCCTTTAGGGAACCCCGTTGCCCTAAAGGGACGTACTTGTTCTGCGGCAATGGTAGGTGGTTTATGTCAAAGTAATATGCATATGAATGCCAGACAGAGGCGGACACTCTGTGCCTTCTGCAAAGTCCTGGGGTCTCATTTATAACCGTTGCGTACGCACAAAATGGGACCTAAAAGATGTGTACGGCTCAAACGTTGCGATCTATAGAAAAAAACTTGACGGCAGAATGTGCGCAAATGTACGCCAACTGTTACCCACGCGTGCGAACATTTTGGAGAAAGAAAATACAACCGTGGGTGAGCAGCAACGTGTGTGGCATCAGTACATAAATAATTCCTTGTGCTAGTGTACATACACCGTACATTTAATTTGACTTATTCGGTCACATATTTGTAATAGTGAATAAATATATGGTGTGTATATATA
>JBBPDB010000019.1:8409048-8419365 GCA_037974465.1 Brachypetersius altus
CAGTGTGAACAGCACGAAATTCTTCCTCTGCATTTTACCCATTCACCAAGTGAAGCAGGGGGCAGCCAGGAACACGGTGCTGTGTGTGGGGACGGTACCTTGCTCAGGGTACCTCAGTGGTGCCTAGTAGTCTTGGGAATCGAACCCGGACTTTCTGATCACAGGGCGAAAGCCTTAGCCACTACGCCACCAGCTGACCTTATTGGCCTAGTCTCTGGTAGGTATCCACATACAGGTGGGAAAATTGACCATCTGGTGCAGCCAGAAAAAACACTGGAGCATAATTCCCTGAAGGAAGAAGGGTCTTGCTCATTTTCATCCAATCTTTCCCAATAAAGTCCATCTGTCCTCTGGGCATCACCATCTCCCATGATCTTAAATGGCAGCTGAATAAAAACTCCCATATCAAATAAAACCCACAGGGGATGTGGGTGCTTTAGTACTTTCCATTGTAGCTGGGGAAGTTCAACTTGCCAAGGACAATGATGGTCCATCTTTACATTGGAATAATCTAATCCATCCTCAGCGGCTTCATCACCGTTCAGTATGCTGCTGCCATTTCCAAGGACAAGGGCAGACTGCGGCATATCATCCACTCTGAAGGAGATTGGCTACAATCTGCCATCTCTACAAGATTTGCACGCCTCCAGGACCCTGTGGTGAGCAGAAAAGATTGTAGCTGACCCTTCCCACCCCAGACACAGACTGTGCAAAACACTACCCTCTGGCAACAGACTCAGGCCTATCAAAACTAGAACCACATGCCACAAAAACAGCTTTTCCCTTACAGCAGTAGAAGTAATCAATGAGCCCCCCTGACCTTCGCTGACACAGACTCTGCCCCAAACCTTCTCCATTGACTTTGAGCATATACAAACACACTTCTGCATATATTATATATTACTTGACTCACCTACCTATTTCACTTTGCATTTCAATATTCAGGATCTCTTTAAATACATTTTGATTTCATATTGTATTTCTTTTTTAACATTTTGATTGTTATATTTCAAGATTCATATTTTGCCCTTTCCATATTTGTCTCTTTTAATATATTCATATTATAGTCATAGTGTTCTCTGCACTTTGCATTACTCCTTGTTACAGCACATGGTACTGTTCAATGTACTTCAGTGTTTTTGGTGCCAGCAAATGGCCTGTTATAAGTAAACCTACTTGGAAACAAACTACATTTTCATTCTGATTCTAGTTTGTCTCCATCATTGTTCTTCCTTTTTGGGTGGGACATAAGAGGAGTGACAGACTGAGGATTTTCAAAAAAGTAGACATCCAATTCTAGTTTACCCAGTCACAGATAAACAGAATAATCTGTTTGAATGGACAAGCTTTGCATAAGCACATAGCCTGTTTAAGCTTGGACAAACATGGTGAGGGACAAATTGTCAACACAGACACTGGATCAAAATGTGCCAGACAAGGTTTTAACGAACCTGTACCTGATGGACCGAACACACTTAGTTAGGTAGATACACACGGAATAAACATGCCTTTCAAAGAACATCCACTGACACAGGAATTCAGAGACAGAAGAAGGATGATCAATAGTGACTCACCACTGGCACTCCAATTTACTTCCAGACTGGCCTTAATCCGTGTACTGCCTGAGTCATGTTAGTAAACAAGAAGTCATCTGCGTATGATACCCAATGTACACATGTAGATCAAAGCAAAAGAACACACTGAATAGCTCTGACCAACTGACATCTGACTGATCAAAATCTCATTCAGTGAAATTCAAGATTTTTGTAAAGTAAAGCATGAAAGAAAAAGGTAACAGATAAACATTTATCGCTAGCATCTTGACCTTTAGCAATCCACAGTAGACCATAGTCCATGCTGAGAGTGGCCGTCCCCATGGCTTTGATTGGCAGGATCATGCTCAGGGGCGGCATTTGAAGGATTAACACTTTTTATAGCTTGAGCCTGTGCTGCCAGACACTGAGTAAAGATATAGGGGATGGAGAGCCAGTCACTGATGGATTTTTTGTTACTGAAGTGATCTCAAGTGATGCAGGTCTATGGTTTAGTGACTCAGATGAAATGCTTTTAAGGCTGCTGGTGACTGAAACTGCAAAGGTTTGTACTCCCTCAAAAGCAACACATCTTTTGAAAGCACTCTTGGAACAATGCAATTGTACAAAGCACTTTTCAAAATTAAGAGACGGTAATTTTCTTAATTAAAAACGCTTGTGGTGAAAACAAAAGGATGGCATGATTCACTTATAATTATATCTATCATGTAGCTCACTGAAACACGCAGAGAAAATAGCGGATCAGCTTTCAAAAAAAAAAATCTAACCATTTTTATGTGTCCAAGACAAGTCCAGAACTAATCAAGTCCAAATCAAGTGTGAAAGACACAGTTAAAACAGAGACAGATAAAAAAAAAAAGAACCCTCTTAAAGGCTTACCGGCATGTTTATAATGCAGGTCTGCTGCTGGACACACAGTATATTTTCAGCTTGTTGCTCTTGCTCTTGTAATAATCAAAATCCAAAATGAAGGGTGCTGTTTATGGACCACTGTGGGTGCTTTAGTTTTGATGTTTGATCTTTCTTCATTCACTGTCACAATAATGATTTTGGCAAAGTTGCCTGCCCCAGACAAATTACTCATGGAAACACTGTTTTTAAAGGCTGCAGGACTTTCTTGAGACAAATTAGAATATTTGACGCAACCAATGGCTAAGTCTGAGACAGGTCCGAGTCCAATACAAGCATTTCCAATGCAGGTCAGAGACCACAGAAAGCGTTTAGTGACCAGACATGAGTACTACAGCCCAAAAAATACATATTAAAGTTTTAGGTGTATGTACAGTCTTGTTTAGCATAAAGAAAAATGTTTCTCATTTTTTGACATAAGAGCATATTGAACAAAATAGCCAATACAGAATGTAAATGTCATTCATTGTGTTCTGCATTCTCTTATAGAAGTAATTTGGTAAAAAGTCACATATTGTTATCCTCTTACGCTAAATGTAGCTGACCGGCCAGGGCATGTTATTGTCTATATTTTGCTTCTTTTGTTGACAGCTGCAGCTAAGAGGCTAATGATATTAACATATAATAGAAGTGAACTGTCACCTAAACAGCCCACATTACACACACAACTTCTACTAACTCACTTCTCCAGAGCTTCATTATTTGGTACATCCTTTAATAGACAAATTAAACAGATCTGGGCTATTTGGGTGACTACAGCATAGTAGTGTTTGTTGGCAACTCTTGCAGCTTCAGTTTATGGGCAGCTGATGGCCTGGTGGTTAGAGAGTTGCAGCATGTGATCAGAAGGTCATGGGTTCAAATCCCAGGAGTGCCAGTGGCACCACTGAGGTATTGTTAAGCAAGTTACTCTACATGCTAACCCCTGGGGTGCCACTGTCGGCCGCCCACCGTTTCAATCAGGTAAATGGGTTAAACAATTTCTTCCAGGATCTCTAGAGTATATGACATATAAATGTTAAATGGGTCACTTGTTGTGATCTACGTGCATACAATCACTGGTAAACATATACATACGAATGAGTCCTTACCTGATTCTGATAAGCAAAGAAGAGAATGATGAACAGAATCTCCAACAGGAAAATCAGGAGAAGCAAGATGAAAAACTGCAGAGAGAGAGAGGTTTGAGTGAGATACAGTGTAGAAGGACGGAGTATTGTTCAATCGATCATAGAAATATTTTATGACTGACAGCATGGGTAAGTAGGGTCAGGTCATTCTGGAAACGCACAGAGGAGTGATTTAGCTCTGCTGCATGGGTTTTCCTTTTTACAGAGGAGCTTTATATCTACTCCTCTCCCATATGTTTCACACACTGAATGGCAATACTGCTGTGTGACTGACTTATAACTATAGCCATGCTGAAGCGTCAGAGGCAGCAGGCCTTTCATCAGAAAATAAATAATTAAAACTCAAATTTAACACAATCGCACAACATATGCTGTCATTATCCAACGCAGTAAGAGTGAGACATAAATGTGAAAGAATTCAGCAGGGGAACCTAGATTTTGTTTTGCATCATATATTAGACTATGGATAAGAGGTATTAAACCCAAGCCTCAAGGGCCACAGCAACACATTATTTTTTCAATAGTTAACATCTAAACAAAGTAAGCAGCTAATTATCAAGCTCTTTAGATCCAGAGAGAGAGAGAGAGAGAGAGAGGATGTTTGAGTATTTATTTAGAAGAAAAAGTTTGAAAATGGGAAAGAAAAAAGATGTGGGTTGTTGAGCAAAAGATAAAAAACGAAAAGGAGGGAGAGTGTGAAAGAATGGTCAAGAGGGAAAGATAGCAGTAGAGAAAGATAGAGAGAAAGATGGCAAGAGAGAGGGGAAAGATGGAGAGAGAAAGAGAGTGGAGAATGAATGATGGAGAGAGTTGAAAGTGGAGAGGAGAGCAGAAAAGAGAGATGAAGACAAAGAGGGGGTGAGAGAGGACAAGAAGGGGATGTGATTGTGAGGAAAAAAGAAGAGAGAGGGAAAGAGAAGGAGATAATAGGAGAAAGAACAAGAGACAAGAATATTTAAAGGGGAGACAGGGCAAGAGAGAAGGACAGAGGCGTAAAGAGATGGAGAGAGTGAGAGCGCGCGAGAGAGAGAGAAAACATTAGAGACAGAAAGTAATAAAATAAAGAAGTACAGATCAAGAAGATGACTGAAAGCAGTAAAAAGCAGTTCATTTACACCCTGTCACTTTATTGCTGGTTGAGTCTGTTGTGTTGCTGCTGCTTCTGTAAATCAAAGTCTCTGCCAGTAACCTTTAAAAGAGCGTGTTCCAAAAGCATGCAAGGTTGCCAGCTCTAAACGAAATCCACATCTAAAACGAACCCTCTGGCATTGAACGATGGTGGAGGAAGGGATTTGTGATGTCAAACCTGTTTTTGAATGAGCACCTCATGAATACAACCTACATTTTCTTGCAGATTTCTGATGGCCCTGTGTTGTCCTTGTTTTGGAATTATACAAGCACGTGGATGTGGACAATGGAAGTACTCTCATCTAGTCTGTATAAACCAAGTTGTTGTTTTACTGCTTGCAAAACAATGTGGTCACGTTGGTTATGCAACGTTGTAGGAGTCGAAATTGTAAGAGCCTTGAGAGCCTATGTTGAGTGTAGTACCCAAGAGGGCTTATTTACTGCTGTTGAGTGAGATCTCCTTAATTATTTTCCTTTTTTTGATCAGTGATGCTTCTCTGTGTACATTCGTTTTCTTCTGTTAATCTTCATATCTTCCTTCCTCCCTCCCGTCTCACTGGTTCTCCCTCATCCCTTATCAGTCATGATCAGAGATGCTAAATTTTAATGGGGCTGGGGTCTCTCTGTAATCACACTGGCACTGCCCGCAGAGGATAAAGATGCACAGGAGATGTGAGTCCATCGTTAAAATGGGCCCATGACGTAAATAGCTGCTTAAGGAGTAAACATCTCCCTGTCCTTCGCAAGTAAGAGAATATTTTACCATAAATCTCTGCTTCCAACACAACCCAGCTGCAGGCTGTAAAAACACCTCGGAGGTGATTCCTCCTGCCCTGTTCCACCAGCTCCAGCTCCAGCAGTGCACCATTATATTACTGCCCTCTGAAATCAATATACAGATGAGTTCTTACTCTGACACTGTGCTTTCCAGCTACCAGACGCAGAATGGAAACCCGGGGAATACAAAGCCATAAAATATCTCCCCATACCAAAGCAATATTAAACAAATTAGTGAAGCGTGATATGGCGGAAAGACCTTTATGGGTACACCGTTAGACTGAAATTGTGAAACCTCAGTGGCACTGCAATTGAATCCAAGTCCACTCCTTATCATTTTATGTCCTAAGTGGCTATTTATGCCATATAATCCTCTCCACTCCATTAACAATATCATATCTCAATGCTGTTTTCACATTATTCAAGAACAAAATACTAAAATTTGTAGTTTGTCACAAATAAGCTTTTTGTACAGAAAAAAATACATAGGAACAGGAATATACATCACAAATCATTCACCTTTTATTGTTCCTAAACCAGTTAATAAAAAAGTCATTACCAGTGGAACTCAGTGACTATTGCAGTGTATCCAATAATATAGGCCAATAATCCAGTAATACATGGTGATTTGTTAGATATAAAAAACACTCTGGTCCATTTTCCAATGGCCAGTGTGAACATATCATGGACGTAATTCCTATTTAGTATAACATGACAATCTCAAAGTAAGTATTAATCCATATCCAGCTAATAGGCCCTTAGTAATGTTATGTGTGAGTAAAAGTATTAGAGGTTGTTTTTTCCACTGTCATTCTAAACAGAGCTGGTTAGAAACAGGATACATATAAGGCTGTTATGTAACCAGGATATGAAAAGATAACAATTCTGATACAGTTACAAGAAAAAAGACAGCAGTCAGATTACAGGCACATTATAAATATGGTAGATTACAAGATTACAATACAATAGCAGATTAAAACCACTCATCTCTAATTGTGATTTTCTTGCCAGCGTTTGTCCCTGTGAGCTAAATTTGTCTAATTAATGCATATTTTGATGTCGAGTTTATCACAGCAAGAGAAAAGGAAGGGATAGGGAAAACAGAAATAATTTGAGTATAAAATGTGATTGCCTTGACAATAATGGGAGCTAATTACAGACAAGTCTGAGTTAAAGTAAGTTTCACTTTTTCCTGTGGTAAACTGGCGAAGTGCCGAAGGTCTGTTTTTGTTAGGACAATGTGAGACCCTAAAAATGAACCACACTGAAGAGGTTAACACACTGATACCAGGCAGTTTGATTTAAGAGTTTGCAGGACAAAATAGGAACGTAAAGCTCAGGGAGTACAATTATCCAGTATATTCTCATTCCAGTGCAGTTCCAGCTAGTTCCAACTAATCTGATATCTGATTGGTTGTAAAGTGTTTGACCTATAATCACCTATATATAATTAAAGCTAATTTTAACCTTAGCCTCAACCCAAAACCAAAACTTAACCCTCGCCCATCCACATCCTAAGTATGGTCCAAATCCTAAAAAAAGCTAGAAAATCAACTAGATTGGTTTGTTTATTTATATAGTTAAGTCTTGAGCAATCCCTCATTTCTTCATAATTTGCTTCTAATCACCTCACTAATATATATATAAATATATAAATTAGATATGGATTAGGCAACTGATTACACCTTTTAATCTGCCATTTGTGTCACTAAGCAAGCCTCCAAAGTCTTTGAAGGTAAAGAAAAAAAAATTGGTTGGAGGTGAACTATAAGTGTTTTTTTTCCATTCATCAAAAACAAAGACAGTAAAAGTATCAGTGACAGTAACTAAAACAACACATTTGTATGAATATAGCGTAACTGCTGCACTGCGCAATTAGTGGCTGACCAGTGGCTGTAACAGCAAAGGAAGCTAATTGGGAAATCTGACATGTTCCGGAAACTTCAGTATAATTGTTTCATATTCAACAGGGTATAAAAACCTAGGGAAATGTCAGAGCTGGCGTAGAGCTAATAGGATGCATCAATTCTGCACCACTTTCCTGCTTCTCCTGGCTCTTTCTCCAGAGTTGCATGGCTCACAGCTGCAGACTCAAGATGCTGAAGAAATATTTTATGACAAAGACATAAGGTTTTGATCAGTGTTGCGAATGGAGGGCTATGGGGTGAGTGGGGTATTATGGACATGTGCCCAGATGGCACCCAACGCTGTTGGATTTAGTCTTTTGGTAAGAGCCGGGTTATATTCACTTACTTTAGCATGTCTGAGCAACCCTTTTGTACATTAAGACATTAAAGAAAATATTTGAATGCACAACTTTTTCATGACATTTCATTTAACTGTTTATATAGACTTGTCTATTCCTGTCTAGTCACATTTTATTGTTACTAAATCAATCGGTCAGAAACTATTACAGTGAAGCCAACAATAAAGGCAGCATAATTTATGTTTCTTCAGTGGATTTCTGAAGTAGACCAACAAAAAGTGCTCATGTCTTTCATCTTTCAGGTGAAGGAATTCCAAGGGCCTGGTGTTATATTCGACGACACTGCATTAAACGGCATCCGTCTGCTTTGCGTGAACTCAAATGGAACCTTTCAAATGACTTATGTAGAGTCAGAGCTAGGGCAGTAAGTGTCTAGCTGCATGGTTTAGTTTAACTGTTGATGTCAAGATAGAGAAATAACCGTGTTTTGCTCTAGGTGGGGTAACTGGACGGAAGTTAAGTCGTGTCCTTCAGGACCCGCTGAAAGGTTTTCAGCTGAACACAGAGCCAATGAAACACAGCTATGAACAACATAAGGTGGGATGCAGGAAGCTGTTTTGAGGGTGCTGAAATTTTAGACCCCACATATACAATGTACAGAGTGACATCATGCAAAATAATGTCTTTTTTATTTTTCATTTTAAATGTTTTAAGATTAATTGCTACTGGTGTGTAGCTACTCACGGGCGTACCCACCTCATCTAATTTTGCTTCTCACCTTCTGGTATCACACCCATCACACATTGTGATTCAACACTTTAACAAGCTGTGAATGAAAAATATAATAGGTGAAGGAAAAACTCATTTATTCAAAACGCAGGCCATTATGCTCTGAGCACAGAACCAGCCTACAGCTCTGCATACACTTTCTTCTGGCCAAATCCTACTGCCCGTGTCCGAGTGACGCCCCCAAATCAGCCAACAGTTCGTGAGGAGAACATTACAGCTCACTTTAATGAAACTGTAACTGTAACTAAACGCATTTCCACATGCATAAGCAAATATAGATGTGCATCATGTTCAAATAATCATAAAGTTCATAAAATCATGAAATAATCACAGCAATCTAAGGGTGCTGTGGGCCTGTGTGGTCCATATCCATGATTGAAAGTGTTGAAAAAAGATTATGAGGGAGTGTGAAAATGCAGATAATTTCAGGTAGTATTTTCAATGTCAAGACTTAATTAGATTTCCAAGGAATAAAACTGTTATTCTACAGTTCTATTCCTTGATAGAACTGTTAAAGCACACTACACAGATTGGTTTTGTCTGATAAACATTGTCTAACACTCTAATAAAATAACAAAATACACTCACAATGTTGCACAAGCCCTGCACCTTTAATTCCCAGTTTATTCTGTGAAGATGCCAGGTGTTGATTATCAACAATGGTTTCCAAAATAGATGGCAAATAAAGACCCAGGGGTAAAATCACATTTCCAACACTTTCACTATTGTGTTAAATATACTATACTCTTACATAGTAACAATGAGTTTTAAACTTCATCCTGCAGGTGCAAGTGAGACACTTCGATTCTGGAGGGAGATGGCTTGGACTTTGGAGAGTGGGGCGACTGGAGTGAAGAATGTGAGCGTGGCATCTTTGGGCTGAAGACCAAACAAGAGGACTATCAGTGGATGAATGACGATACTGCTCTCAATGATGTAGTCTTTTTCTGCTGCTAGGGTCCATCTCCAGCCAAAGCAGACTAACCCAGTACTCTGAGAAGGCAATCGTAATCAAATCTGAATTACGTTCCTCTTGTGTAACCCATATTAGTTGCTTAATCTTTGCCAGAACAAGTTATTAAGTGGATCAGTGTCAGAAATCATGATAAGCCTACCTTTACGTTTGTATTCATTTTATGATATTGCTATTGCTTTTGTAAGTGATGTTTTAAAACCTCCTGTGACAGTACCACAGCCCTTCACATCCAACGATTTCCAATAGGAATGTTGAAGTAACAGTGCTTAATGTCTGTTCGCTCAGGCTGTATTGGATCTAACAAGGGCCTGGAGGCAGTGAACAGCACCTTCTGTACTGTATCTGCACTATCCTTTTATAGAAAGAACAACCCCCACAAAGCATGCTTGTGTCCTCATGCCCACTGTTTCCTCAAGGTTATACAGGGACAGAATATGTTTAGAAAAGAATCAAATCCAGCAATAAAATAAAGAGCATTTTGAAGTACATCGTCCTACTTCTGATGGCAGATTTATTGTAAGAACTGCTGTGGTGAACCATTGTTATTTTGAGCCATTCAAGCTAATGTAATTATCAAATAACTAGAATCAAGGTGCTGCAGAGTGATAATGTAATGTAGCGCAGCAAATCTCTCTCTCATCTCTCTCTGTCTCCGGAGCCATGTGGAAATCTGATATACAGTGGAGGAAATAATTATTTGACTCGGTTTATTTTAACAGTGACAGATAGCACATCAAAAGGAAACTTGAAAGAATAACTTTAAATAAAAGATAGAAACTGATTTGCATTTCATTGAGTGAAATAAATATTTGAACCCCTACCAACCATTAAGAGTTCTGGCTCCCACAG
>JBBPDB010000019.1:8419465-8439018 GCA_037974465.1 Brachypetersius altus
TTGTGTCCTCCCTGGTGTTCCTATGTAGACCCACTAGGGGTCCTCCTTATCCCTGTCCGTATAGTGTCACCTGTAGGTAGTCTCGCTCTTGTTATTTCTATCACCTGATGTTGTTTCATGTTCATTGCCTGTGTTCCCTGATTGGTTCATGTCTATGTCTGTTTAGTATTTAGTTTGTGCGCCGTGTCTTGTTCAGACACGGTAGGATTTCGTTCACAGTACTGACCTTTGTGTTAGTCCCTCTCCTGCGTGTGATGTGTGAGTACTCCTGGTTCAGTTTGCCTTGTGATCCTGAGTGGCCCTCGAGCCACGGTTTTGGTTTGCCTTGAATAAAAGTATCGAGAACAACGGAATGGTTTTCTCTGGTGCTCTCAGTTTCTTCCCATGTCCACAGGAGGGGAACGTGACAATTGGGATCATTTGGGGGGGTGGGGGGCATTTTAATCTAGATTAATCTAAATTAATTTCATGATTACAATGAGTTAATCTAGATTAAACAAATTAATCTATGCCCACCTCTACATTTTATACACTACTCTTCCACATCATTTGAATTTTTTTTTCTGCTATGGCAGTCATGCCTAGAATTTTGGTAATGTTGTGGTCAGTTCAATATGTTTTGTAACAAAGTGGGAACTTTTAGGTATAGTATCCAATTAGATACAGTGCTTTGAAATGGCGCTGATCCGGTACTGAGTATCTGTATCCGGATGAAATCAGACAAAAGTACAAGGGCTCCTCGTGTTGTGCCACAGATCCTTTCCATTGACAGTGACATAACCTGAAGTGACGTAATCAGCAGAAACATTTTTCTTTTATCAGGGAGCAGCAGTAGCGAGTGTCCCTGTTAAAGTGAGGTGAAGCATTCAATTTTTAATTTTTAATTTTTAAAAACTGCATTATCGAGCGATAATATTATTATCTGCGTTAATTAAATAACGCGCTAACGTGATAATAATGCGTCAATGTGCCCAGCACTAATTTAAATAGGGGAATGTGTTGATTTGTGCCAGGGGAAAGCTGTGCCACCCCCTGTTTCTAGGGAAGAATAGAAGAAATTGGTCATGTGATCACACATTTTCGAAGAACCAGCCAATCAGCCATTTTACTCATCCTGCAAAAAAGAAAGCCTAATTGTATGAAAGATAAGCACATTTCAAGTTCAAAAAATGTTTTTGGCTTTCAGAGTAAAATTTCTATGATCAAGGTTTTTTAATTGTCGTGCCTGAAAAGTTATAGACATGTTTGCAAACATTTCACACATGTTTTAGGGCTTTGGTAACCTACACTATGAGCCAATACAGATAGCATGACCTGCCAGCTGGATCAAAGAGGAAAAAACAGGTGGGTTTAGCGTGCATTTATTAAGAAAAAGTAATAGGGAACATTATTAATGATTTCTCCAGGAAATGCTCATTATCAGTTATCACTATGCAGATAGTTCACAAAGAAGCAAATTTAGATGCTTATTTAGATCATATAGCTTCTACTCATGTAAATCTGAATGTAAACTGCAATGGCTCAGTAAAAGGGAAAAATTAAGAGATATACTAATAATGCAAAGAAATCCTTTCTAGGACATGATTGGTTTGTGGCCTTTAAATCACGCCACCATTTGTCATGCCACACTCAAGCAACCTCTCTTTGTAGAACTATTGGCTTTACATGGGCACAACGTGGGGGAGTTCTTGGCCTTTGACGTTGTAAAATAACTTTAAATAAACCTTAAATGCGCCATTTTGTACTGCATTTGTTTAGCGTTTATTTTGAATACAGTTTCTGAGATCGAAATCTACTGTTTTACTTCAATAATCAATGGCGCAATTTACCCCAATGTATTCTCTCCAACGGCACAACTTACCCCACACCGGGGTAAGTTGCTTATTGCAAACCCCTGCTTATTGCATTCCAAAATCACCCGTGTATAGTGAAAAAACACGTTGTTGTGATGTGGTTAAAACATGCCTAAAATTGTTTTATTATTGTGTAAACCCCAAAATTAATTTAACACTTTAATTTAATTTTAATTTAGAATAATCCTTGAAGAAAATATAAAGATAAACCCGTATTTGTACTGTTCTGGCAAGAATGTAAATACCGAAGTTGCCCTTGTATAGACTGCACTGTAATTCATGCACGAGTGTGTTTTCTTTGGTATGCGCCGTCGATTTATTGGGTATAAGCAGGTAAATACAGAAATAAATTCATTTCATCTACAGTAATAAAAAAAACATGGCTTTAAGAAGAACAAAATGAAAAACACTTCACATGCTCCACAGGGAAAATTCTGAACTGCAGCATCACAGGGTAGCAGCCAATCAGCAGCAAGGAGAAATAAATAACATTCTCAGAATGGCTACTTTCAAACATCCTGCCTCTGAGTACAACTGACTGTGATGTCCAGTCCCCGTACACCATATCCCCTTATCCTCATGTTGCCTGTTTGTGTTTGGGGCAGTGCTGAGCAGCGAAGGTTCAGTCTGTTCAGATGTGTGATTGTCTTAGCAAACGCCGCACGGCACACGAGGCAGGAGGTTCGAAAATCCACGACTGCTAATCCGCGTGAAAGTGGGGGGTTACTGAATATATCAGTAATTTTTTTTGCTACAGATACTTTTTTTGCAAAAACCTCTACATTCACCTCTTCAACACAGACATAGGAAAGAGTTGCTAAATCACCAAAGATGCAACTGGAATGATGATGACACATAAGCAAAGCAGTGTTTTGGTTGGATGGGTGGTGGTGGGGTGGGGGATTAGGTTCATTCATACATCCAGACCTATTTTTGGATCGCACCTGTGCGATCGCACCTGTGCTCATGAGATAATCCCACCCCAAGCACAATACACAGCCCAGACAATACACAAACAAAACATCCAAGCAAACAAAATACATGAAGTATTAAAGTGTTTAATGATATTAAAGTGTAATACAAAATTATATAAAAACATAAAATGCAGATTTTGTTTTTAAAACACACACACCCAGTCCCTCTCTCTCTCTCTATCTCTCTCTCTCTCTCTCTCTTTCTCTCGCTCACACACACACACGCACTTTCTCTCTCACACTTTTTTCTCACAAGCTTGCTCCGTCTCTCTCTCTCACACATACACACACATTCTATCTCTCACTTTTATTCCTCACATACTTGCTATCTCTCCCTCTTTCTCTAACACTTTCACTCACACACACACTCTCTCACATGCACACATCTGTTTCTCTCTCACATATACTCTCAATCATTAACAATGCTGTTTACTGTCAAGGTATACTTGTCATCTATAGAGTGTTCACTGTACACACTCATCCCCATTTATGAATGTTATGTAGGTTCATATCAGCTGTCATTGAAGACTTATGCCAAATTATAAATGCTGCATTTTGGTCCTTTTAAGTCCTTTTAATCACACACTGAGCTCTAAATAAACTCAACATTACTGTCCCACAATTTCATCTGAGAAGATTGATTTTGCTTGATCTGTAGGCCACGATCATTAATGACAGAGCTATCATTGCACAATTAAGGTGAAACAGTAAGAAGGGGATTTTATTTAAGCTATTAAGACAGTCTAAATGTAAAGGTATTTGCACAATTCAACTGTCACTAATTTGAAGCAATTGGTGAAACAGGGCAGTATGAGAAGGCATGTATAAATGGTCAGAAAATGCTACAGTCAGTTATTCCCTATGGGCAAAAATCCCCACATGGGGAATGAAAGGTAATGGGGCACACTAAGATGTTGAATTAACAAAGGATTTCCTCATTTTGAAAGACATGTGATCAAAGAATGTTCTGCCTTGAGTTAAATATAATACATACTACAGATAATTGTCATCTTTATATAATTAACATGTCTGAACTGAAATGAGACTATGATTGGTCTGTTTTACATTCTAAGAGTAACATGTTGGAGCAGAGAGAACGTAAGATGGGTAGAACCTAGTGTTGAAGGGGTTGGATATGTTTCAGTTGTAGTACTCCAAAAGTAATTACTCTCTCTCTTTCTCTCTTGCTGTCTCTCTCATTGCCTCTCTCTCTCTCATTGCCTCTCTCTCTCTCTTTCTCTCTCTCCCTCTTTTTTACTCTCCTCTCACAGATGTTTTATTGCTATTCTGCCCTGCCTTTGGTGAGTCCCGAGTGGAAGCCTTCTCCCAAACGAATTATCACACTCCCTCCCCCTGCCGTGGCTCCAGGATGTGAAAACTCCTCTCCAGCTCTCTCCTGGAGGCTGGCTTTAAAGTATGGACTTGCAGTGTGCTAAGCTGGGTGTCTGGGCCTGACCTGTGTTTGGAGGTGCCTGCAGTTGGGAGGCCTGCGGGTCACTCTTTATCATGAGAGCGGCCGACAGCAGGGCATCCTGCCTGAGCTCCCTCCTGCTGCTGTGCCTCATTGTGATCCAGAGGGGCCTCGGGACCCCTTCTTCAGCCAGCCCCATCCTAACACCGCGAGCTCACAACCTGACCAAACCTGCTGAGGGATCTGTGCGGACAGTGCGTGCCCACAACCTGACTAAACATCCCCCTGAGGGAGAGAAGGACCCTCACCACCGGCCCAAAAGAGGTTGGGTGTGGAATCAGTTCTTCGTTTTGGAGGAGCACATTGGACCAGATGCACAATATGTAGGAAAGGTAAGAGATGGGTTGACTGTTCACTTCACTTTATTCACATGCAGTAGCAGTAAAAGTCTTGAACACACCTACTGGGGCAGCTGGTGGTCTAGTGGTTAAGTGAAAGTGACCATTTGTCATACGTGGCATACGTGAACACACCACAGCACACAGTGTGAACAGCACGAACTTCTGCATTTAACCCATTCACCAAGTGAAGCAGGGGGCAGCTACGAACACAGCGCCTGGGGAGCAGTGCGCGGGGACAGTACCTTGCTCAGGGTACCTCAGCCGTGCCTAGCGGTCTTTCTGGTCGCAGGGCGAATGCACTAACAACTAGGCTACCAGCTGCCCCAATAAAGCCGGTTCTTAGCAGAGGCTGGTTAAGGAGTTGCTCCTACAATCAGGAGGTTGTGGATTCAAATCACAGGATTGTCAGCGTTATCACTGAGGTACCAATTAACAAGGTACCATCCCCACACACTGCTCCCTGTGCGCCACTCATGAGAGGCTGCCCCCTGCTTCACTTGGTGAATGGGTTAAATGCAGAGAAAAAATGTCATACTAGCAGTGGGGTGCTCACATGTTACTATAAGGGACCCCTTCACTTAAGAGGGATTTTCCTAAGGGCCTATGTCATGGAAAGTACTGCTTTTGAGATGAAAAAAAAGTTTGCATACACAGCTGGATTAAAGCTCCAACACATCTGTTTATGATAAGCTAACCATTCTTCATGAGCCAACTGCTCAAATCATTTGGACATGTTCATTTTATGCAGTTGATTTTTCCCACTTTATCCTCATACTCATCAAGAGATTGCAGTTTGTTTATCTCCTGCCTGTCTTTTAAGGGAGTGCATCATGCTATTAAATTGATATTGGTATATGGCTCTTGAAAATGTCCATGTTTTCATTCTAATGTCTTTTTTCTCAGAACTCAGTAAACGATTTCCTGTTGCTTTGAACAGCATGTTTTTACTTTTTTTTTTATTTAGCTTGCATTCAATATATTGCAGGCTACATCCATCCAGTAAATCAGTCTATGATTAATTAGGCACTTGAGAAGACCACAGAGAAGAGCATGGGGAGATCATTATGAGCAGAGCCAACAAATTTGTTCATTTTATTATCTGTTTATTTTTCCTTTTTTTCTCTGATAAAAAATAAGATTGTTGAGAGCTCAGAAGTTCCTCTGATAATTACAAGGATGTTTGTTCTGGTTCTGCCTCATGATTTGCGAGAACCTAATTTGATGTTGCAAATTATGGAACAAATGGAGGTTCCTAAGACAGGATTGCTTCTTGATGCAGTTCGTAAGTTGTGCGAGTCGTTTAAATACTGATGGTCCATGATAACTTGTAGTTTGCCTAAGGATGTCACACACTTAGCGTGGCCAACAATCTGATTGGTTGCCACTTTTCTTGTGTACACAGATAAGTTGATGTATCGATTATACACTGTATGGACAAAAGTTGTTATTTTTATATTTTGTTTCAGAACTGCTCTTTGGGGGGTTGGAGTATTCTAAGAAGAAGAATCTATACAGCTTCATGAGAAATACACCTGAAAAACTGAATAAATATTGTGTTAATGGTCCAAATGACGCAAATACTTTATTAGTGAACTGAATTCGCTGGATCATCCTAAAGTTTTACCTTTAAACAATAATGATTTTTTACCATTAAACAATAATGATTTTTTTCAGTCTTAAACACTCAAATTGTCTTACTGAGAGTAACCTATATATTCATGTGTTTGCATGTTCAATAATATAGTTGGTGTACTATAAAATGTTCCAGCATGTAGACCCTTCATAGAAGAATACTGGCTCTTACTGTAGCAAAGACATGGGCATTAACAGTGGTATACAAGAAGAATTCAAAAGAAATGTTGGTATCATGATGTTCAGTCCGAGCTCTATCCAACAGTCATACTAATGGAAAGCAGCGTGGTTTGTGGGCTGAAATAATGCATGGTGACAGTGACGGTGTTTGACATTGACTTAGTGCTGGGATAGAGAGTGGAGGTCAAATGCCCACACCTATATCCCTCAGGTACTGAGCATAGTGTGTGAACCGTGTTTCCCAAAAAGCATCTGACAGTAGCTGCAGACAACTAACCACCTCCACACACACCCCTTCCACACACAGACACATGCATGTGCATGCCCTCTTGATGTCTTCTGCACGTTGTTTTCTTGACAGATGCTCTGCTCTTGCTTCTTGCTTTGCCTGTGCTTTTACCACCTTGTCCTTGTCAGGATTTCCATGTGGAAAAAAATCACTAATGAGCTACTTGAGTCTGCGTTGGGGAGAAAACCAAATGAAAATCATTTTCACCGGAGTGAAAGAGTAGCATACATGTGGGCCTTGATGAAAAATAAAACACCACTGCTTGTAGCCCTTTAAAGTCCATCGGAAAAACAGTTATATCTACCTTTTATTCATTACCTCCAGTAATGGGATTTCTTAATGATGTTGCCGCTCGCATCGAACAAAGGCAGATTTAACCAAGACTGGAGAGGAATAAATATGTGGCAAAAAATGTCAAAACATGTGGCAATGTAATGTAGTGCAATACTTAGTCATCACAGAGATGATTAGACTTTTTTCATAATCAGAATAAGAATCAGATCCAGGACTGCACAAACACAGACAGACACAGAGGCAAAAATAATATAACATATATTCTTATACATATACATATATTACGTAATATAATCCAATAAAAGAATATGGAGAGAAAACTTAATATGAAATTCTATATTCTATTTACACAAATGCTGGGGTATAAATATAATACATACAATACGTAACACAATAGGGTTAGGAGTACGTGATTATACACAGTAGAGATAAATATAATATAAGTATATATAATAAAAGTAACATTAACAACAAGATATATGCAACAAGAACAATAAATCTGAAATCTGCTTAGCCATAATCAAAGGTTTAAAACAAGTCACTTTCCCCTTCTATTACAACTGTACTCAAAATGCCGTCTTTTCTAACGCGATAAAAGAAGCTCCATGCTGTCCTTAGAGTTGGATTAACATGGATTTTTGAGCAAGAGTGTGTACACATTTATAATCCAATTCCCATTGCTATGGAAGTGCTTTCTGGTTTAATCAAGGAAACCTTAAATCATCATTGAAATGTGCTGTATGTATATAAGTAAATTGTGGCGGCAGGTTGAAAACTTCCCGGCAGTGGCAAGCAAGAGCTTTTCGGCTAGAGCTGTCCAAGGTGCTGAAGTGGACGGCGGCCGCCATGGCACGCCCCTTCAGCACCTTTGTTTTGAACTGAGAGAGTGGTGAACTCTGAGGCATCCAACAAGGCCCCAACCTTTATTTCGTCACAGACCGGTTTAATATCAGAAACAATTTTCACGGCCCGGCCTTTAAGGAGTGGCATGATACGCATAAAATGGGGATATTTTAAAAATATAATAATGGGGTATCTTTAAAATACAATAATAAACGTAAATCCAATGTGTACTCGCAGCTTTATTAACAGCATTTTCATAACAACGAGCCAACAACATAACACGGGTAACATCCACGTTTTTTTATTGGGGACCACTGCTCTATTGTATCTGGCACTAGACATTAGCAGCAGATTCTCAGAATTCTCTAAACTGCAAAGTGAGGGTTCCATGATTTGTCCAGTACATCCCAGAGACTGCCATCTCCTCAAACTATTGCTTTCTGCTGTGTGACAAGGCGCATTATCCTGCTGATAGAGGCCATTGACATTTAGAGAATACCATTGCCATTAAGGGGTGTACTTGGTCTGCAACAGTGTAAAGGTAGGTGGTACATGTCAAAGTGACATCTGTTTGAATGCTATTTTGGAGATTCTCTGACCCAGTTGTCCAGCCATTACAATTTTCCCTTTTTCAGTCCTCCCTTTTCCCTGCTTTCAACACATAAGCTTCAATAACTGACTGCTCACTTGTTGCCTAATACTGTTCACTTCACCTGTCAGGGGTTCTGTGGCTTACTGATGTATATTCAGAACCTAAAACACATTATAGACCACTTTCAAGGAGTGTAGTGGGCATTGTTGTTGATTTATGAGCAACAGAGACGTAATAATAAGATACCACCATCTTTAATGGCCCTTTGTTAACAATATTGAGCCCGTGACGCCCCGTGTGAGATGAAATGGCCTTTAGGTGATACGTTCATGGTTCACAGCACAAGGTACAGCCCAAGGGAAAAAAGGTAATAAATGCAATAACTGCTTGCCCAAATGAACCAAGTGTCACAGCTAGTAAATATTCCAGACAGTGCCACAGGTTAGTCATATTTCCAACATTTTAATCTTTCTCTGATTAGGCTGTGGAGAGAATCAAGTTGACATTTCAATGTGCTGTGGAAGAAAAGGCCTTTTTCCCCTTCTAATGTAATCACATCAACACAAAATTGCTATGACAGTGAAAACAGATTTTTTTTCCCACATCGATTGGTTAGGGATATAGACTATTATGAGTGTGTGCTCTCAGTAGGACAGTATTGATTGTGGCAATAGGGTTTCCAACAAGATAATTCAGATGTTGCCTAGCAATGGATTGTGACTGTGTATTTACTGGGTGGATAAACAATATTAGCCAACCACAGAGGTGTCTTCCTTATTTCTCCTTAACAGGACTGCATATCCAAGCAAACAAATGAAATGATTCTTAGAAAAATTTCAGCCCATTTTTCTTTTAAGACTTTGCAAAGCAGAGCAGAGAAAGTGATAAGTCGGGGCATAATCAAAGTCTTGGGCGTCTAAACTAGCCGTGTACAAGGACATTCCGTGTTACGGGAGACTCTCTAAATCAATGCTGCTCACAAAACCGTAGCAACGAGGTGATGAGGCTGTTCTGCTGGAGCACACCAAGGTTTATTCTAACTAGACACACTCTGTTTTGACTCCACTCTGTGAACTCAGCAAACGATGAAGGGGTCAGTGTAGGTGCTGTCATTTCAGGGCCGGGTGACTGCAGGCTTACTAGCTTAGTAAAAAGCAATGAGGTGAGTGACAGCTATGTGGCCCGAAAGGCCAACTGCGAATTGCATGTGCTTATCTTCAAAAGTTAAAGAAAATAAATAAATAAATAAATAAATAAAAATTTGCCCCTTTCTGACATTTCATGGATTGCCTTGAATATGTAATATGTAGGGAGTCTGAGAAAAAAAATAAATAAATGAAGCATTGCAGAAATATAATGCAACTCCTTAATTTCAAATATGTGAAAAAGGTGTGAAAAAAGTAATTGCAGCTAGCTCTTGGGCTTCATTTAAACATAAATGTGACAGTGTCTCTTTGCCTTGGCAGAGGCCGGGTGGACCAGTCTATCCAAGATTCTTGCCATCTGGTTCCAGCTTCACCCTAGAGCCTCATTACGTGCAACAGATTATTACTATCAGATTCCGTATCCTTTCATATACATCTTAATGGTCATCTGCCTTATCTTACATTTGTTTCAAAAGCATATTTACCGGGCATGTATTGTAATCTTATGTCGTCATCCATGCATACGCTTTCTCTCATAATTCCTATTCTAGTGATCTGATTCGCTCTATTTTTATGTTGTTTTACTGTTTCACATGTTTGACCTTGGAATGTATTTGACCATGATTTTTAGAGTGCCCCTAATAAAAACAGCCTGCTCTGTATTTGCACCCTGCCAAAACTGTAACTGAAAACTATTGCTTGTTTACATATATACAACCTAACCAAACGTGTGAATCTGATATTGTTGGTTTTTGATGTAGAAAGATGTCTACACTAATTGTGTGTAATTGTAAACTTTACAGTTGTAAAATCCTATAATGTAATGAACTTTTTGTGCTTTGATTGACTTAATTGACTCGGATTGATTAGATAAGTCAAGAGTTGGCAGCAGATGACAATTCTAGAGCAGAATAAATGAACCTGTCTAACTCTACGTTTCTGCTAACACTCCACAACCCCTCCACTAAACAGCTGGCTAAGAATCTGAAGATGAAATTAACGGATGCCTACAAAGCAAGGCAAACTGTAAAAAATGTCACAGAAGTGTCCACAGAAAACTGAAGCAAGAAAGCAGTTAATATACTGTCTAGAAAGTAAAGGCGAAGCAAAAACCAAAGGACCGACATAAAGGTTTAGCTGACACAGGAATGGCAGTGCACTGTGATAATTGCACAAACATGATCTGTATCACAGGGGCCGGGTCTAACCGGCTCCCATGATTTACCTCGGGGCAAGGACCAGGCTGGAAAGCAGGTATCCATGCTGTGGTTGACTTTTATTCAAAACAAAAACAAACAAAACAGAAACCTGGCACTAGGGTCGCTATAAACATGAACAGGATAACGTGAACTCAGGATAGACAGGCGTAAAATGAGGCGAAATGTGGCGATGGACAGACAACAATGGGTTAAACAAAGGGAACTTAAATACAGACAGAAATCAAAGAACAAACACAAAACAGGTGGAAACAGGAAACAAGGCGAAAAACAGAACAGGATATCAAAACAAAAGACCAAAAATAACAGAAAAGCAGTGGCCCTTAACTATGACCTCATTACATCTGGATGTATGATGTATGCAAAACAATATATAAGAAAGTCAGGGGCATTTTGGAAAGAGGTGATGTGGGCCAATGAAGAAAAAAAATGAATTATTTGGCTACAAATACCAAAGGTTATAAAAAGAGCAGCAGTTAATGAAATGACACTTTACCAGCTTTCGGGGAGGATCTGTTATGCTTTGTGGTTGTTTGTCAGCCAGTGGCACAAAAAAGGGTAAAAACACAGTCCAAACTTTTGTTCATTTTTAAGGCAATCAAATATAATACAAAGTATATTTGTATTAATTATAGATTTTATAGATTTTTGTACTCATATTGAGAATTTTTGGCAATCACGTGGGCTCTGGAAGAGTGGTATCACTGGCTCCAGGGCGGCGGCGACCCATTTATGGTCTGAACGGACTACCAGAACCTCATCATCATCCTGCAGGCCAAACAGCTCAGGTGTGGTGGGCATTGTTCTTTGAACAACTTAATTTCCAACTCTCATACCACCCAGGGTCAAAGAACACCAAAGCTGGTACTCTCTCTCATTAGTACAAGACCAAGGCTCCCCTGGCAGATCCTGCACCTGTCCATCTCACATCATAATCTCACCCCTCCGCTGGGAGCTGGAGAATTATATCCGCCAGAGGCAGACCTTGGAGCCCCCTCCATCAGGCAGCCCATCTGAACGACTCTTTGTACCATTTTGTCTTTGCTTGGAAGCACTCCTGTGGAGCCACTCCTCCGCTATCATGGGTCAGTCAGGCACCAAGGGGACTCTATTGCTCCTCCAACAGGCCTTATGGTAACCCAGTATGACCAAAGACGTCAAAGAATTCATCCAGGCATGCCCGGTGTGCACCAGGGCCAAGAACCCCAAGCAACCCTCTCCTGGAGAGGTTGTCCCTGGTCGCACATGATGGGCTTCAGTCAGCAAAAACTGAAAATCTTGACCATCATCGATAGGTTCTTCAAGGCTGTTCACCTGGTTGCTCTCTCGGGACTCCCCTCTGCCAAAACCTCTGCTGCACGTAGCCTGTATCTGTGTCTGCCATGTTTTGCAAGGGCTTCTGCTGTCTAATTAATTCGTCCTGCAAACTCTCCTCTGGTTACCAACCCCAAGGGTCAGACCAATCAACAATTGGATTGCTTCCTGTGATGCTTCATGGTGGGTTGTCCACGCTCCTGGGCCCACTACTGCTTTTCCACAACCTGCTCACCTCCTCTACCACCAGGCTCAGTCCGTTGGAGGTATGCCATGGTTTCCAGCCTCTGATGTTTGAACACCAAGAGTCGGAGGTTGACTTACCTTCGGCACCAGGCCCGCATCACCATTCAGCAGGCCGACGATCGTTACACCCAGCAAGCGCCAGCACACCCCAATTATTACACATCGTTGACCGCCCGATGGATCCTCGACTCACAATGTCAGGTTTGTGGCGCCCATTACCTAGTTGAATGGTTATGGCCCTGAGGAGCGGTCTTGGGTCCCTGGTTGCTTCATCCTGGACCTCTATCTAATTCAGGACTGCCGTCATGGGATATCCTCTCAGCCAGGTCAATCGGGTGCCGGTCCTAGAGGTGGGGTACTGTCAGACACACTGGTCATGTGATGTACATGGGGCACTGGAAGTGAAGCGCATCATCCAGTATATAAACAAGGAAAAGGTAGTGACCTGCACTCAGTCACTGAGTGCCCAGTCTGACCCAACTCGTCTCATCCTTTTGTCCCTTTTCACCGTGTGTGTGTGAGAAAATTTTCAGAGTAACTGCGAAAGGGTTTGTCCGCTATGCCACACAGGGCTAACTGTTCGGCCAGATCTCTGACAACCACCCGCCATATTACATGTTTTGTTGATTATCTAAGAAAAAAATATTACAGAACCTTTACAGGGAACACGCTTAATTGTGGCATTTTCCTGCTCACTTTGTGTACAAGTTTGATTAATTTGCTGTATTTAACACATTCCAGATGTAATATTATATAATAGGTAAACATTAGGAAAAGAATTATAACCTGTAATTTTTGGGTCCATGAACACAAGAATGACTCAAACAAGAGTAGATGGGTTAATCTGATGAGGCTAGCTGAAAATATACTCTGTTAGAACATTGTCAAAAATGCCTGAATGCAGAAATGTGTATTAATTTGCGTATTAATTACAATGCTAAAACCTGATCAGACTTACCAACAGTAAAAACGAGGCTCTAATCACTGGCTCAGCTCTGACAGTTCTGCCACATCAACTCTGATGCAAGATTAAATTATACAGTGTAGGCGTTCGTATGAATCCATATGTCATTTAAAAAGCTCAAAAGCATGGGCGAACTATCATTCGGAGTGGACAGACTGGAGCCATAATGACATCTAATTTCTGACAGCAATTGCAAATCTTTCTTTAGTTGGCCAATTTCTTCGTCTGACTCACCAAAGACCGGTCCTTTGAAATCTGTATGACAGCTGTGCACAAAGTCCCTCATTACACAGGTCTTCAGGGATGTCTGAGCAAATTGACCCGCTGACCTGTTGCTTGCCAGGCTGAATGCATGGTATAAATGTCAAAGCTAATGCTAATGACCCACCCTCTCTCTCACCCTCATCCGAGGGTGGCCACCTGAGGGCAGTAATTGGGAGCCCTGCCGCTGCCTACTCTTCAGTTATCTAATCAGTGTCAGCTCGGTAATGCCATTCGCTCTGTTAAAAACTCCGGCCATAAGCCTGCAGTATGAAATGAGTAAAAAGATGTTTGTGCTCATCCTTGCTCTAATTGGGGATGCTCGCCGAAAGGTGTCATTGATCTAGTCGACCTTAATGAAAATGTGAGGAAACAAATTATCCTTACAGCTCATAATGGTTCACTGCCTTTAGAACACCCACCCACCCATTAAAAAAATGCAGTAATCCATTCCTCTCTAACAGCTTTTAGGATTAGGACTTTCTTTTTTTTTCTTTTTTCCAAACAGTTACCTAACGTTTCGTGGGGTTATCATAAAATGTTGCTTACGATTTTGATTTTTTACCTTTTTTATTACACTTTTTGTTCTTTGAGTTTAACCCATAGAAGTATCCATACATAACAAAGGTGTGGTTTAATTATACATTAACTATTTCACACCTGTAGGTTGTTGAAGCAGAAAACTACTGTCCAAAGTTCAGATTCTATATGAACATTTAAATGGCTATTAAAAGAACCATATACAACAGTTTCATCCTCATAGAGAAGAACCATTTAACAAACAGAAGGACAAACATTCAAACATTAAAATGGTTCTTTTGAGAATGATGTACAGTCATTGCCTTTAGTAAAAAAACACTTAACATTTTTTTTCTTGACTTAATCTTGTTGACATATGAAGTAACAGGGAATATAAATCCCAGTTGTCATGTTACTAACATCTCAATTAATTAACTATATTATTTCACTACTGTAAGATTCTAATCACTATTTTCAATAATGCAAATCATTGCAACAAACACAGTTTGTTGCAGGTACATGTGTAAATTTGATAATGCAGCTATAGGTTTATAGGAATCTATATAAAGATAATGAAATGCAAGATGTGTCCAGAATAATGTATAGAGCTGAAGATGACAAACAATAAAATAATATAAAATATAATGAAATACATCCAGCATGCCTCACATTTGATGATCTTGAAGCAGATATTTTATCAAGAAATACTTTGAATAGATATTTAAATAAACTGTGCTCCTAAATAACGTAAAACTCATTCATCCACTCATTTTCTGAGTCGTTTATCCTAACCAGGTTTGCAGTGGGTGTTTAAGCCTATCCCATTGCTCATGAAGCAAAAGGCAATGAAACACCCTGCACAGGCTGCCAGTCCATTGCAGGGCAAATAACTCATATTTGAACCAATAAATATTTGTGACATCTAAATTATACCTTCTAAATCTAAATCATAGTATCTTAGTCTGCCCTCTGTAAGATACTCCCAAACAAAATAACAGCAATTATTCCAAATGTTTGAATGTAAGAGTTTATATAACAATTCATTGATTTATCTGATCATACAATATGTCAGTACTGAATCTAGAAGGAGGAAGACAAACACACCTCTTTTCTGTCTTTCAGACTGCTGCTGCTGGAGCTAAAGCACACCCTAAGGCTTTTTTGGATGAGAATGCTCAGGGCTGAAAAATGACACACAGCCATGAACACTCCCGACTGGCTACTACATCACAGGACGACAGATGGGAGAGGGACCCTACCATCTTTCCATCCGCATAGAGCACTGCAGCAGGGATGTATTCAGGAAACCTGTGGTGATATTAAAGCCTGGTAATATGGATACTACTGAATATTACTATTTCTCGCTGCATTACCCTGTATGTTCACCAAATAACTATTGTTATGAATTTTTCATCCCCTATGTTGAAAATTCATGTTTTTTTCATTGGTTCAGGGTTTCACTGCAAAGATGGAAATGTAGGCTGTGCTGCTTTAGGCTGAATTTTCAAGCTCATTAATATGTATCACATAACATGATCAGTCAGCTATCATTCCCCGATTTATCTGACTTACATCAGGACTGTTGAACTGAAATTCATATATTTATATATAGCCTAACTGATTGTACTGACTTGGTTTAAGTATGTGCATCATTTCTATATGAATAAAAGACACGGCAAAGCATAAATCTAGTGCATCTCTTTTTCTTATTCATTGCCAGATCCACTGTGTTTACCTTTTTGCCTTAGGTAAGATGTATTGCTTTGGCCAGCCCATCCAAATATCCTGAGAGCTGCTCACAAAAAAACTTCGTTAGTATGCAACTGTGCACTTTATTTTTCTCACTTTTGTCCTGTACTGGCCATTTTTTGGGTCCAGCTCGGGGCGACTTGGTCCGCTCAGACAGACATAGTTTGATGACTTTGCTCTGTGAGAGATTTTCCAGACATCTCAGGGAAAAGTTTTTAAGATGCTTTAGGCTCTGGTGTGCCGTGAAGGAGAACACGAAGCTTTGTCAAATTCAGCTCCAGCATTCATAGAGTGCCTGTTGTGCTCTGGTGTTGAGAGATATATCTTTGCTGACGTCCCTACTTGAGAAGTGCATGAAGTAGTTCAGTTTAGTACTTATATTTAATAGGTTTCTTTCTCACGGCATCAAACATCCTCTTTTGAATATGTGTGGGTTTTGTGTGTCTAATACTCTAATTTGTGCACACCAATGCTACACACTTTATTAAAAATAAAGGTTCTTAAATGATGTTTCACTTGGATGTATGGTTCTGGGAATAACTTGTAGCATAAGGAACTTTCTACCACAATTCCTTTTTCTGCAGGCCCCTTCATTGCTATTCGGCAGGCAGGATGGAAATCATCTTGGGTTTTTGCTCACTAGCATCTTGGGCTGCTAGTGAGCAATGAGGAAGAATCTGCTGCACACTGCTGCAATTTTATTCATGTCAAAAATTGCTTTGCAACTGTCACGTCTGGTCCATCTCAGTTACGCCCATAGCGAAGCCCGTCACCCGAGTACTAGGGGGAATACAGCTCTGGGCATGTTGCGTAATGTCATGGATTGTCGTGTGTGTGGTTGTTGGGTACCTAGGCAACCCAGGTGTCAGTAGTAAACTACGGGGATGGGTTGCTAGGCACGTAACAACATGTCCACCTGTCCTGTGAAGAATTAAAGTGATTATTAGTATTAGTCTGCGTTCTGTGATTGGCTGTCTGTGTGAAAGAATGTGTTTAAAGCCCCAGCCGTGCCACTGAATCTTTGCGTGGTCACCACTATTCATCCTGCGAGTGCTGAGTTGCTTGAGGGAATATTGTAAATAGGAAACATACAGTATCACTCTGGGGCTTTGAAGGACACGACGGAGGTGAAGCTGGTTCAAGATAATCTGTGGGTGTGTGATTGTGCACTTCTCCTTTTGTCTCTTCCTCTCCTCTGTGCCACTACAGGCGTGAAAGTGAGCGCGTGTGTCACGACTGCTCAGAGGGAAAGGAGGACTTGAAGGAGCCTCCAAATAGTGGACTGCGCAGCTGAACCCGCACTCGGGCATATGCTGAGAACAGGGCTTCCCGGACTGTGTGTGATTTAAGTTTGTGCCTGCCAGAGAGAAGGTCCTTTTTGGGCACCTCAACAAGTATCAGTCTATTTTGTGCTTGTTAGAGTCTGCTGGGCCCTGCTATCCCTTTTTGAGTGCATCCTTTCCCTCAGTGACCATGACAACAGTTAATAAAAACTTGCTCACCTTCTAGTTTGCTTCCAGTTTTGTAAATCAAACATATACCTAATAAAATATATTAGATCAGAATTATAGAAAAAACACTACATAGCTGAGCTGAGGGACTTCCAAACAGATGGAAGCCAAGCATATTTGCGTGGCTTCTGTGAAAATGGGTTAACACATCTCAAGTTTGTTCTTTAGTGGTCCATCTATGGCTCCTGCTGGTATCTTTATTTCTAAGACTGCACTACTGTACCAGTGCTCATAAGGATGTAACGCCTAAAACAATATTTAAAGTGAAAAATCTTGAACTGTAAACCAACAAGGTGGTAGGTATATCCAGTGATATGGCCAGTGAGTGCGGATAAAAGGTAAGTGTAAACAATACATTGGGACTGAACGACTTTTTTGTTTATTCTTGTAATTTCTTGCCTTGGATTGGAGTAAGCCTTGGGCACTACCCAAGAGAACTCTCCGGACATCCACTCCGGAGTCTTGGACAGCCCCATGACAAGATCAGGATCACCTGAGTACTAGGCCAAGGGGGTATAAATAGACCTAAGACACATTCCCCCAGTATGAAGTGTACTAAGCTCTGCTTAGTTACTGAGTGGTTTCCTGGTTTCCTGATTTCTCGACTGCATTACTTTATTGTGATTCTCTGACCCCTTTTCTATATATTGGGATTACTCCTTGTGTTTGTTTCTTTTTTGATTTACTGGTTTCTTGTACTTTCTTGTATTTTGTATTAAATCTCCTTTCAGTGTACTCTGCAGTCCATATCTGAGTTTCGTTACAATTCTCTTTTACAGCAGCAGTGATAGTTATGCTAGGCTGATGGATGTTAAGGCATCAGCCACCACTCTAGTCATAATTGAGACAGAAGCCTGAGTTCTGGCACTGTTGACTGGTCAACTCTTCTGAAATGAGTGAAAATAGTCCACAGGATTGTACTCACACTCAAAAGCAGGGGACGGCTCTCTTTAACTGCTCCGACACAGCCAAGGCAACCGATCACCATGATGATGGTTCCCACGGCGATGAGGAGATTGGCGGCGGAGAGGGAAGGCAAGGAGGAGGAGAGAGTGGCAAAGTTGCCCTGTGTGACTGAAAGCCACACTCCGACTCCCAGTATTCCACATCCCCCCAGCTGAAAGAGAGAGAGAGAGAGATCGATCATAAAATATTTATAAAATAGACTGGTTTCAACCTTTGCAATCAATAAGAAAAACATTTCTCAGGGCAACACACACACATCAAAACAACAACAATAATAATAATAATAACGATAATGCCAAAAGGGCTTCTAGGGAGCCGTGCTAAATGCTCTTATAAAAATGGGACAAAAGCTAATAATAATACTAATAATACAAAAAAGGCTTCGGTGGAGCGGTGCTAAATACTCTAAAAGGAAAAGGTGCTAGACTGCAGTGTCCATATCACTGGGGTGCGTCTTAAGTGCCTTAATTCATGGAACATAATTATTACATTTTCTGCTGAATTTACATTTTTAGGCTGCGTTGACTCCATGGACTACAGGCATTTCATTGTATTTCAGACAATAAGTTGAAAATCCATTATGCACATGCAAACTTTTCCCCTGTGAAAGCGAAAGTAGTACAGGGAATGATTACTGACCGGGCCTGAAGAATAATTCCAATTTGTCATTTAATACACGTGGGGGTTGAAAGATTTAAAGAACGATCAAATTGATTCTTCTATGGTATTGCGCCAAGGACCCGTTATAGACAACTTTACTTATAAGAGTGCATTAAACATGTTAAGTCTACCTTCTAGTCCGCATAGCTTTTTGTCCTCCAGCCTGCTCACACACAGAAGTGTGTGTGTGTGTGTGTGTGTGCGTGTGTTAAAATATGGCAGATACAGAGCAAAACTACAACAGGCTTTATGCAGTGCTGGTGCCTAACTACTGTATGTGTGTGATATACTGCACCCGCTTAGAAACACTTCTGACAGGTCTTGCAGCATTTCATGCACCATTCCTCTGTCAGGGGTAAAGATGAGGACGTCACAGATGCAATCTTTTCAAACTCTCCAACCCATGTGCTGCATGGAGGGAATAAAGGATTCTCTCTATCTCTCTCTCCCCTACATTGTGTGTGTGTGTGTGTGTGTGTGTGTGTGAGAGTGAGAAAATGAGAGAGACAGAAAGAAAGTGCTAGTTTGAGCC
>JBBPDB010000019.1:8461473-8473070 GCA_037974465.1 Brachypetersius altus
TATCTGTCACTGTTAAAATAAACCTACCATTAAAATTATACTGTTCTGAGACTTTTCATTTCTTTGTCATTGGAAAACTTATAAAATCTGCGAGAGGTCAAATACTTATTTCCTCCACTGTAGAATGTAAAATCACTAATATATATATTTTTTGAAATTCTTCATATGCCTCCAATTGGTCACTAAGACTAGACTATGGCTCCTAATAATATACCTTTGAGATACTGTCACTAGTTTACACCTGGTCTACAGAGTTCATACAAAACTACCCACTGGAAAAGAGCAGAATATGTAATCAGCTGCACTGCCAGGGTGTCCACTATTTTTTGTCTGATGCTCACTCAAATACATCTAGACTCATTTACCCATTTCATGCATAACATATTTGCCTGTTTGGGGCAGAATGTGTCCTATATGTGCCTGAAACATTGTGTTAAAATGCTTAGTACATCCGTCCTAGAGTCCCAAACAAAGGAACAACCTGAGTAAGTGAATTTAGCTCCAGTAAGTGAGCATTTATTGGACCATACTAAAATATGTTTGGGCTCTTATGCGCCAGAAGTAGTAACAGTGATGAGGATCTCTTAGGATGTGAGTGTATTCCCTGATTGGTGTTTACTATATGTGTGCATGCTGAGGGGCATGTGGGTGTATTTTTGTAAATGTAGACTTGTGTTGTTGTGTAAGCACAAGCGTGTCTATACCCATCTGAAATGTGATTGTAAGGCCCCCTACCCTGTAAAGTGCTTCATCTCTTTAGAGGCTTAATTTGACTAATGGAGGCTTTTGGGGTGCATGTTATTGTGTCTGTGTTTTTGCTCCTTCCCGCTGCTAATCACACAGGAACTGGCCCATTTCTGATGGCCCTGGAGCCCCACCGCATACACCCCCTCAACCCACCCTCTCCACAAATGAGCCGTCCTACCGGTGACAAGCAGTGATTTAAGCTGAGCATGGGTCACTTCATCTCTAGAGGGGGCTTGCGAACACCAGCAGAATTACAATTCCCGGTGTCAGAGGACTGTACTTTATTACCAAGTGGAGCAAGGCACCCAGCTCAATATAAAAAAGGGCCCAACAAGGCACATGTAACACAAATCTACGGTGCACCGCTTCAGACATAAAGAAAACGTGAGTATTAATTATGTGGGAGACCGCTGTATACAGAACTAGCAAATGGCATCATGCCACCCACGCACGCAGTAACATGCTCACACAGACACAAACTCTGCTCGGTGCAGGATGAGAATGTGTGTAAGAGGACAGATCTGACTAATCCGACACTCCATCTGAAGAAGGGTCTACAGAGAGATAGACACCATTTCACCTTAGACTCACTATTACTAATGCTGCCACATGGGCTGACACATCCATACAGGCCAGAAAAGCATTTACTGTGAATTGCTTTGGACAAGTCATTGAATGAATTGGGGAAAAAATCATATAGCTGCAATAAGCTGTCACTTACAAAAAACAATCTGACAGTAAATCCACTGTCCCATCCCAAAGGTAATAGAGCATCTGTGACAATGAAAAGAGGACACTATATCCTGAAATCCTGCAGTCCTTCAAAATGAATCTTGTAATGAAATGCTGACTGAAGAGAGAGCAATTATATTCATGTTAAAAAGTGTCAATTAAAAAACACTTCAGACAGCATACGGTGTTACATCCTCGATTGTACTTTGTGCCATTCGTGTATCTGAACTGATGGTGAGATGGGTCTTTAGTGTCCTCCTCTTTCAAGCCAAGCCCACAACTTTCATCCTGCTTCCAGCTTACCACTGAAAGATTACAGCTCTTATATGCCCTGTTCCCCTCTGGGATTGGTTGGATATACTCTTCCTAATGTGTATTTAAACCTTGTCGGTTTACATCCCTGTACAGACTCTTGCCTTGGCTTTGTCCCATGTAAACTTTAATACGTGTGCTGCTATCTGCCTATGGTTGACTTTCTTTGTGCTTTGTCTCTTTAGGTCTGAGCACTTTGTTTAAATATATCCTGTAAATAGCCCACAGAAATAGCCGCCACTTTTAAATATCTCATTGTAAACGGGGTTTAGCCTGTACTATTTATTTTATACTGTTTAATCTGTTTTCTCTTGGTTTTGGGTGAGCTATGGAATCAGGGAAATAAGCATGTTTTTGTTTCTCTCTTTTGCAGTAGGTTAGTTAGCACACTGTCATGTCTCGGTCAGTGGCCGGTAGGGGCCACTGTTTTGGTTTAGTTTTGGGGGGCTTTTATTTTGATTTTGCGCATGTTTGTGTCTTGTTTCACAGTTTCAGGTGTCTTGTGTTCAGTTAAAGTGATTATGTTCTGTGATTGGTTTTCTGTCTGTGTCTGTTTCGTATTTGAGTTCTGTCCATGTGGGCCTTGGTTGTCAGTCCCTGTGTAATATCATTTCTGTTTATCTGTATCGGCCCTCGAGCCAGGTTTCTGTTTTATGTTTCTTAATAAAGAAAGCACAGTTATGGATGCCTGCCTGCCTGCCTGCCTGTGATCAATGGGGTAAATCACGGCTTCGTGGCAACCGCCGCGACGCCCGTGACATGGTAATGCAGAGTAAGGGATTTGTCTCTATAAATCGCATGTCCGTTTGCACTGGCACCACCTCAAGTGGGGTAGGAACAAAGCCTGTTTTTGACAACAATATTGTCAAAATGTACACAATTTGTAAAGCACGTTTTTCCTCCAGGAAGCTCATTATGAGGAGCAGTGTCAACTAGTAAAAATGTTAAGGCAAGAATATATTGATTCACTATCCAGTATTTAGTGATGAAAAGGTTAAAAATGTATACCTTGCTAGCACATGCCAAATTTAGTGAATTTTTGTTCATAGGGAGTGCTGCTACTGACACATTTCAATATCTCAAATCCCACTTAAGCTAAAACTTACCCTTGGTTATACTTGCTCATATATATATAGTTCCTTTTGGCTTAGCAATAGCCAAATGTTGGCCAACAACCAATCAAAATTCAGCAGCCAATACATGCCTGTGTAAATGACTAATCTTAATGAAATGGCATATACATGCAATTTACCCAGTTTCTATACTGTGACTAACAGTGAGATAAGGTAGCAGCTCAAGATTGTAAATACAATAACCTAGCATCTGTATCTTCTATTGTCCAGTGAAGTCATTTAGACATTAAAACAAAGATCACAGGTGTGAGTAGAATACCCATTCCCAATTATAAATTTCATAAAACAAATCTGGTTTTCTGAATAAAGTTAGTAGCGTTCAAATCAATAATGTCGACGTAATCAGAAAATGGAATTAAAACACACTTTGTTGATTCTAAAGTGAAATACAGTCTCTGCTGAGAAAGTGAAGTAAACTAAGTACATATGTATTCATATGATAAACGCTGTAATTGCGTCTGACTTTATTATTTTCCACTATTAAGGCAAAAATTATTTATCTAGTTGTTTATATGCTGGTCTCAAACAGTGTTATGGACAAATAACTTCAAACAAGATTTTGTAAAGATCAGCCATCTGCATGCATGAAGCATCCTCACACATGTTGGACTGTCCTGACACTTTATGGACTGACTGTGACTGAAAGCAAAATGTGCAAAGACACCACTTAGTCATTGCCGCTCTCCCTGATCGAGAACGGGGAAGCCAGTGAATGACCCAATGTCACCCCTGGGTGGAAGTTGTGACCAGACCATAATGTTGGGATGAGAAGTTTGATGGCCTGATCACTACTATCCATGTTCATTAGGTTTTTTACATAAAAGTAAACAGTTAGAGGTTTAAAAGAAAAAGAGGATCATCTTAAATAAAGCAATTGTTTTTGAAATATTACATTTACACAATATTACACAAGTCCCCAAAGGTAGATTTTAATGAGATCACATATGTTTCTCAAATCACATAGAACTGATAAGTAAAGTCAAACAGACTCACTTCTTTGGCTTTTGATGTCTATAAAAGGAAATAGATAAAGAGCAATCCCTTGGAATGTGCTGCTTATTACTAAACACTGAAAGTTCACATGCATGTGTGAGTGATGGGTGGCGGAATGTGACCTCACCTGATTGTGAGAAACTGAAATCTAACTGCTCAGTTACTAGAACCATTGACCAAACCTGGAACGGAAACACATACCTTCTTACAGGTGATCACTGAAATACTCATCATTCTTCTCATACCTTCCAGAATCTGGGTTTTAAACAACATGCAAAGCATGCGGTACTGAGAAAAAGCATTTTTTATAGCTGTTGTTGAATTATAATAAAGCTATTGCACAGTTTAAATGAACACCTCAAATAAATATATTTCACTGAAAAATCTCATTTACACAATTTTCTCTTTTAGCCCAAATGTAGCAGTTAGGCAGAAATCTTGCTTATATGATTTTGCACTTGAACTATGAAGCTAATGTGTAATCTTATAGAGCCTCAAACTGGTTAGCACCCTGCTAGATGCATACGGGAACTGAGATAATGTATACGGGAGTTCGCTGCTTGAGAAATGAATGGGAACACTCAGTATGGCATCTTTTTCTGGGGAAAGTCCCATCACTCAGTAAATAGAGCAAATCAGCTTAGTGGTAAAGCTGTAAACAGGAAGAACTTATACCACTTTACCGCTTAAAGTTTATCTGTAATTTTGGAGAACTGTGAACTAGTTGTCATCACAGTTTGGCTCCTGCTAAAGTTCCTCAGAATGTTACATAACCAGATAATCAATGTTATTCACTTCACCTGTCAGTGGATATAATGCTGTGGCTGATCGCTCTATGTAAATATGAATAAAAGTATGAATACAATTCAGGCTTCAGGATGATTTCTGGTACTACTTCATTTGTTTGTTTTTTTGCTTAAAAAGCATATGCTTGCCCTTTTTTGTCCTTCAAACAGTGTCATAAATAGTATTATGTTTACTCACGGTACAGTGTAATAAATACTTGGCTCCTGACTGTATTTGGTGTAAGGAGAGAACTCTGTTTCACTTGGAAATTAATGTTCGTTTGGATGAAGTAATTATACACTGATTCAGTAGACCCTTGGGTCCAACACAGTGCTATTTCGGGTTGTAAAATGAATATTAATAATACTGTCACATTCATTAAATGAGATAAGAACAATTATGTGACTCAGATCGTGACCAAACCAAAAAACAATACAGTCAACACCTGTGTTATTAATTTTTATTTTTATTGTGATTATTCATTTGAACTGTTTCAGATTGGTTTTATTTTTTACCAAACTGTCAGTTAGAAATCTTTTTGCAAACATGCCTTCAGTAATGAGTCATTACTGAGATGCCACAATTAATATGCAGACTTCCCCAGAAAAACTTGTCAGACAAGCATAGTTTCACACTGGAGTGATACCCAAGACGCCACCTGTTCTTAACTAAGTCAAAGTGAGTTTCCATGCTGGCCCTGAACAAAGGGTGAGGTCAGTGGACTGTGGAGTCCAAAGGGGGCGGTCTGCTCCACACAGCAAGAGCAGCTGCCTCCGCAAACAATGCTGTCAGATGGGAAAAGAAGGAAAAACAGGATCTAGAGTTTGGGAACTCCCTTTGCCTCAATTCATTTTGGAAAAAAGAGGCTTTTGGTAGAAAAACAAAAACAATAACAGTAAAGCCAGTGACAACAACAACGATAATAACAACTTTATCAGTGACAACAGCATATGTTCTGTTGTACTGAAATATAAAAACGCACTACTTATCAACATTAGCCATTATCTTTAGCCAAAAGATAAATGATAAAAAAAACATTTTCCTCTTGATTTTACAGCATTGGCTTATAGAGCAGTCATCAGATTCATTTCCTCCAGCAAATAAGGACTGTTAAATTTCGAAGGTTAAAGGCAATTTCATGCTATTCAGGCATGTTCTAAAGGGAGAGATGCTCCGGAAACTGCTGTTCGCTCAGAGGTTTGCTTATTACGGTCCATCTAGCCCATTATTAGAAACACTGCCGGCTCCTGCATGACTCATCTGAGTAATACTTGCCCTGGGAGTTCTTTTTATACTAATTCACTTTGTATTTCTTCATCTTAACACGTCTCCAAATTTGATTTTTTTTCAAAGGCAGATGAGCAGCGCTCAAACCTAAGAGCAGTAGAGGAGAGATGTGCTTACTCAAGGTGACGCTGAAACACTGTTCTTTCAGGTCATAGCTCTCAAAAGGCTGTAAAGGAAACTCTACTGCACTCAGACACCAATCTAAAGTCCCTGAACTGATATTGTTTATAAGACTTGACAGGTGTTTGTGTCTGTAGGCGCTTTCTGTCTGACTACTCTCCACATGTGTTGTGCTCTCCACTCTGAGGTCTGTATTTTTCAAGTCCTAAAGGAGCAAGAGAGCAATGATGATGCTTTGGAAAATACAAAGAATAAAGTCACTGAAAAGTAGAATTTCTACAGTTGAAAAATAGCCAGCCCACCAAGGCATGTCTGTTCTCACTGTGCAAACTATGTGGCTTTTCATTACTCATTACTTTAAATAATCTTAAAAACAATAGCTTCTGACACTACATGATGCACGTTTATCTATAATAATGGAGTTTGGAAAAAATAAGATGTTACAACTGCTGTTACAACTGTTTTTAGCTAGATGCTTATCTATGCTCGACCTGCCCAACGTGTTTCTGACGCCTTTCTCCACCCTGATCAAGGATAAGCAGCTCAGAGAATGAATGAATGATAGATGGGTTATGCAAACTAGCTTATGTTACACAGTGTTAGAAACCACACGAGTCTAGATTATTTAATTTTATAACAAGCGTGTTAAATTCAAGCATGCCAATGGAAGATACTCTCAATTACCTCTAAGCATCCTTGTAGTCTTTCATTCCACACTTGGAGTGGAATGGAAGACTCCAAGCCAAAGTTCAGTGAAAACCTGTTGAACAACAGCTCCAGTGTTTGAGAATCAAGCAGAACAGAGAAAGCTCCTTTATTGTTTGTAACTGCGTTGTGTTGGTGGTATGACGTTGGCCTGACATGTGAACGATACATTCATACTTGTCCCAATGTCATCATAGATGAGCATCTTTCCCAATGACCTTCAGCTTTTATAAACTTAAAGCTTCCCATAAGCATTTTTATGGCCTTGTTGTCATTCAGTGAATGGTTTTTCATCAATGATTCTGCTTTCCAGAAAACCTTGGAAACTTCCTCCTCCTCGCTGCATTTGTCCAGCTGCATCCTGTTTCCTTTCGCCTGTTGTTCGATATTTTCTTTACAAAACCATGCACGTGATGCACTTTAGAAATGTTACAAATAACAATAAGAAAACATACTGCAAAATAAAAACAAACTATATGCTTGTAAAGAGATTTTCAGGCATGACTGCAGGTCCTTTTTGCTAAATATAATCTGACAATTTGGTAGCTGGGTCCATTTTATACTGCGAGGCACTTAATGTATATTAAAAGGTGCATATTTTAAATAGACATTTTCTTTAAGTGGATGACAATAATTATCTCTTGACACATCGAAGTCTGGGACATGTGGTGAGCAGTCAGATGACTGGGGCAGAGGCAAGGGTTAAATCATTATGGCCAGATCACTGGGATGGAACATCTCTGAAAGAGCAAGATTTGTTGAGTTCCCTGTTCAACAATGATGAGTATCTACTCTAAAGAAGGAAAAACCATGAATCGGTGACAGGGTGTTGGGTGCTCATCCTGTTTTGTCCCAATTTTTTATCTCAAGTCTTAATGCTGGGTATGGAAGTAATGCGTAAAAACAATACAGAGGCCAGCATAAGGATTGTGAGGCTGTAGATAACATTCTGCTGCCCCTGGGTCTGAGAATTCATGTGAAGAACATAATTGCGGACCAGTTACATCCCTCGAAAAGGCTGTGCTTTGATGGCAGTGGCCTTTTTCAGCTGGATAATGTGCTCTGTCACACTGCACATTTAGAGTTTGAGTACCATGATGAAGAGTTCAAGGTGTTGCCCTGACCTGATTTCCCAGATATCAAGCCAATCAAGCACCTGTGGGATGTGCTGGAACAACAGGTCTAATTAGCAGTGATGCCACTTCACAACCTTCAGGACTTAATGAATCTGCTGCTAATCTTGGTGCCAGACACTCTCAGGGGTTTCAAATAGAATATTAGAAATGTTTTGGTCATTGGTATACATAGATATGACCGCATTTTAGATATGACCGCATTTTTGATATAAGTCCTAAATTTATTCTCCTAATATTTGAAATACAGGGTTTATGTAGATCACAGGGTTTTTAAAGGCAGGTTTTAGCCATCGGTTTGGAAGTGAATATGCTTCCTTTAAAGGAGTGTAACAAAGCATCAAAAACATAATGTCACCTGAAAAAATGGATGTGACAATGTAGAACATGACCATGAACAGACACTGTATTAATTATGGCATCTTCAGCTGCATTGTTAGAACACCAACAATTGCATCAATCGAGTCCACCACAAACACACACTCTTGCCTCCCGGTTCTGGTGTCATAAGTAGATTTTGCCTAAGTACCATCACGGTCTTTCTTAACCTATGTTTTGTTCAAAATGTCATTAGAATATTGAATCTTGAATGCAGTATTGTGAATCGAGCCTGACGGTATTGTTACACACTCTACTTCCTGGTTAATTAGTACTGTTATTGACTACCTAACCATATTGCTGCTTTAGACAGAGAAGTATATAAAATGTGTAAAACACTTTAAAACTATATTTACTGAAGAACTCTGCTGTGTAATAGCAAAGGGAAAGACTGCAGTGCAGGTTGCTGACTCAGAAAGGCACTCTGACATTCTTCTGAAACCGAGAAGCTTTGTGCGTTTGTTTGGTTTGTGTGTGTGTGTGTGTGTGTGTGTGTGTGTGTGTAGATGCAAAAAGCTAACAAGAGGAGGTGGCAGAGAGGAGGCTGTGAGAACTTTGTATCAGCATCATCGTCACTGTGTTCTTCAGCGTGCTGTGAGAGAGCTAGTAGGCTTGACTGCCAAATATTTGAATTCATCTTGTTTTTCCCTCTGAGACCTGTATGTTTTCTGAAAACAATGGATTTATATTAAGCTGAGAGCTTATTTTTTTCACAGTGGGTTTTATAAACAAGTGATAAATGCTTTACTTATAATAGCTAAATAACATTTTATCGATTGTAGCAACTAAACAGGCCATCAAAAAGGTTGCCAAAAAATTAAGGATTGTTTTCTGCCTGCTCAGTAATTACTGGCACCTTGGTGGTTAATTGCCTCAGTCACACACTGAAAAAATGAACATTTAATTGAAGCAAATTCCATCTAAAAATATAAATATGGCAAAGATGGCAGAAGATTAGCGAATATACAGAGTCATGTGGAGATTCGGGGGCTTTAGGTTGCTCACGTACCTTCACTCTTGTGCCAGTTATGGCAGTGCTATCCACTTCTGAAAACGATTAGAAACAAATAGCTTTATATCCCACAATGGTTATAAACAAAGAGCTAAATGTGTAAAATTTGCATAAAATAACCACTGTTAGGGAGACTAGTAAATGATTTGCCTTGTAGAAATAAAATTTCTACCAAAAACAGTGATTGATCAGGTTGTGTATGTGTACTGTGTATATATATATATATATATATACCCCTATAGAAGGGGGAACATATAAAGAAGGGCAGAAGTTATAGGTTGCTCAGCTAAAATGTTTGCAAAAGTCAGAATTTGGTCGACTCCATGCGACACAGATGTACAGCAGTTCTCAGAAACAGTGGTTCAAAGGAAATCTTAAACATTTTCAGTTTATGAAGTGAATGCAGTGCTATTTTTTGAGCAGTCTAATATTCACTTTTCTTCAAAAAAGGAATAACACAATTTTTTCTTCATGTTTTGATTTGGAATAGAATGTGTAATGTTCCCAATCCTTACTAGGGTCATGAGTACCCAGAGCCTATCCCATGGTCTACGGGCGCAAGGCAGGGTGTGAGCCAGCCCACAACAGTATTTTAAATGTATATATTTTAAATATATATTTTTTCCAAAACATGACAAAAAATACATTCACACTCACATTGAAACAAGAAATGTATTGCTGCCCAGACCTCTAGCGGAGAATTCAGAAAAAAAGTATAAAGTATATAGTTTCATGTTTCATAGTGATGCCCTACATGTACCTCTTTGATTTAGAGAGAGCCTTTAAACACTTTGGACATCCAGTTCCTAGTAACACACCTGTGCACAATTCTTATTCGCTCTGTTTCTCTAGAAAGGTTTTTACATAAAACTACATTTTAAACAGTACATTTTGCTCCATTTAAAAAAATATCCATTTAAGTCCTGCAATCATCTTATGTTCTTTGCTTCTAGAGCATCAGAGAAAAGCTTCATCACCATCCATTGTCACCTGACTCTTTAACAAGTACATATCACACAGCCCAACCAGTGCTGCCCAAACAATGTTGCCCTTCAGCAGAAAAACATGAATAATTACAGCTTTGAAATCTGAGCTCTTCAAAAGCTCACTCTTGAACATGAGAATCTTTGAGAAAGGTCGAAGAGGGACCCTCACTGTGCCCTCTAATACACACACACATATATACACACATACATTAATGCTTACACACACACACACACACACACACACACACACACACACAGACAAGCACCCCACTCTCTGCACTTCTTACATAACAGACTGTGGCCAGGTTAGTGATCTTCAGGCCTTATGTAAGAAAGGAAACGCGGGAGGACAGAGGAGGAACACACTCGTCCTCTCAGTACAGCTCATGCCATCGAACTTTTTTGGTACTGATATGAGGCAAAATACAGTATGAGAGATGAGAGTCACAGTGTTAAGAAAATAATTTCCTGGTCATTGTAGTCCATATACCTATGTTTTCTTATGAGACTCTGATGATTATATATATTATGTGATTTGAAATGTTTTGGTCCAGTGATATCATGCAGTGGCTGGTAAATTTGCTTGATTTAAAGAAGCGAATTTATCCAGCAGTGAGGTACAATACCCTGTATCAAAATCCCAGCCTGTTGTTGCCCCTAAATGGGCTGTGTCAAACTGACAAAAAGTGACAAAGGCTTCTTCGCTCAGAACAAAGACTTCTAATTTTACTTCTGCAGAAGGAGAGAGTCATTCATCACACAGGCAGTCCTAAGATTCTGAAGGCCCTCTCTGAAAAACAACTCTCCATCAAGACCTTTTATACTTTAAAAACATCATGCACACTATCTAACTAGGCTTCAGTTCATGGGGCACCCTTGCACAAGGAACTGCTGTAAATGTTCTCATCACTCATTCTCTAGCAAAGAGTGGCATAGGATTGCCTGATAGCAACATTTCAAGTATAGCTTAGTGGAAAGAAGACAGGAGAAAGAGATAATGAAACGACTTTTATGAAAAATCATAAAGCATAAGGTAAAGGACATCTTAGAAGCAAAATCATAATTAAATGCCAACTTCATAAGTCCTCTTCCTCTAAATGGTACCTGGACTGGTCTTCTCTATGTTAATGATTTAGTTACCTGAACATTCCACTAATATGAGCATTATACGTATGAGTCTTACATAAAAACAAGTGTATTAAATGGTTAATCAAATACGAATCATAAAGTGAATATACTGATTATCTCTTAGAATATATTGATTATAAGTGTA
>JBBPDB010000019.1:8485586-8507055 GCA_037974465.1 Brachypetersius altus
ACACTCAGTCTCTCCTCAGCATCCTCCTCCCAACACACTCAGTCTCTCCTCAGCATCCTCCTCCCAACACACTCAGATTCACACTCAACCAGAATACTAACAAATTCACACTTAAACTAACTGTTTATGAGAAAGAGCTGTTGAGATTGAGTAGTTATGTGTGTGGGGGGAGCTTTGAGAACTAATAAACCGACAATATGTGCCTCTTAAACTAAAGCATTAATGTTTGTGATTACAGAAAACACTGATTCCAGACTTTTGAATGATACCTTATACAACCACTGCATTATATGTTGCTTCGTGGGAAAAACATGTGTAAAGGACATCGTGATTATGCAAGGGTGCTGTTTTCAAACAACAAAAGTCTTGGAAACTTTAGCAAACTGAAAATAGAGCCAGTCAGACAGTTTCTGTGGTAACAGTCTCCATTAGCCTTGAGATGAAAGCCACAGCAAAAAAAAAAAAAAGCTGCACTGCAAAAATCTGAGCTCTTTCATCAACGGTCCTATTCATAAAGACATAAAACAAATTACTTTACAATGTGCCTTCTCCACATGGAATCATTTTGAACAATTTACAGTTTGATAAAAGCAATGTCATTTTCGCTGCTGAAAGCTTTATTTGCATATATTACAGAAATGCGTCTGAACCTGTAATACTGTGAAGGTAAATGTACATAAGGATGACATTTGTTTCATTAAATGACAAACAAATAGTTCAGCAAATCAGCAACATGCATCCATTTCCTAGCGTTATGGATGAGACGGCTTGTGATGCCTTGCTGCTTGAGACGACACTACACTGAAAGGTGAGAACGTGTATGCCATTTATATCTCCAAAGACATCACCCGGCCAAGGACACAGGAGTATAATGCTGATCCCTCCCTTTTCTCTGTGTGCGAAAGTATCCTCGACCTCATTAATGCTGCCCATCTCTGCAGCCTTATTATCTGTGTGCGCACTCCGCTTGATCGCACACTTTGCTAGGACGATCCATTAATTAGTCTGTGGCTATAAATTTGTCACCATTTTTCAGAAGCGTTTTGCAGGATTGCAGACAGGCTTAAGACAAGTCTGAGATTTCCATGCGGAACTGGGACAGTGTTTGGCGTCCTGTGGGGGATTTGGGGTGAAAGCTTCGGGAGACAGAGCAGGGTGTGTGAGGTTTTGGTTCTTCAAGCTAATCTCCACCATAATCCCACGTCCATTGTCTCCATCTGAATTAGACAAGATTAGGCGAGAGACAATCTGTCCAGAGAGCCAGGCTCATGGATCCAGAGAGTAATCCTTCTATCATAAACACAAACGCATACACATTGGCTGAAATAGAAACCCTTCACTCCATTCACAAACAATAGTAGAAAGAGGCAAAAGCATGCTCTGACATCATAAAGGGTGTAAGTCAGAGGGTAACACTATCATGTTCTTTTTGTATAGTAACCGAACTGACTGCAGTAAAACATAAATAAGAAATTATTGGTGTCCATTCTTTTTAAATGTGTAAATTTACCTATTATTCACTATAGTAACACAATACTCTAAACTGTTTATATGCTCAAATCAAAACATGAAGATATATAGAACATATGTTATATCTACAGTCAGCATCAAAATTACTGCCATCTGTGGTAAAAAAAATGTGGTTGTAAAACTTATAATGAAAACATATGTGTGGTTAATTGATGCTAATTAAAATACAAGACAAATCTAACATTTAATTGTAAGTGAAGCTTGTGTCAGTATAATATTTTCCTTCTTTAAGTTCAACTGAATATTCAGTAATTCAGGAATTCATTCAGGATTTCACCTTTTCACTGGGGTATAAATATGAGGCGACACAGAGGACATATTTCTTTCTGTTAACCTTCAATGGTCAGCCAGTAACTATAAAAATATAGCTTCACATATGAAAATGTTAGGGCAAAAATGAATGATGAAAAGATGATGAAACAGTTTTTTGCCTCCATGCAGCGAGAATAGAAACAACGGTTACCACCATCGTGCTTCCAATGCATTTTGTTCTTTATTTTCAAATGTGTATATTCACTATCTTCACTCTTATTCATTTAATTGGGCCAAATAGATTGAATATCTGTTCAAATGAAGGACTAAACTGAGTTCAACTAAAGGTTACATTTGTCTCATATTTTATAGAATTTATAGAACGCAATAATCGCAATGTAGATGATCTTTTTAAACCCCCGACCTTTGTTTTTTAACCAAGTGTCCCAAAAAATATAGAGAGGATTGTGCTTTACAGAACACGAAAAACTGTTCTTTTAATGCCACCAATTTTCAGAATCTATGTTGCTGACTTTGTTAGCTGATCATTATAGCTCTTCTGCTAACGCTGGCTCTAATTCACAAAACACCCACATCCACCATGCCTTAAAAACAGCCCGGCGCACAGCAGCTGGCTTGATGGATGGTAGTGGACCTCAAGAGTCCTTGATGGAAGAGGGCCTGAAGAGATAAAGAGATAAGAAGCGAGGTGAAGGAGGGTACAAGGAGCGAATGAAGAATGGAGAAACAGGCCTAAGCTACAGGTATACCATAATCATCGTTTGCTCTCTCTTTTAGAATGTCTCTGTCCTGCATCAGTCTCGGTCTGTCCCTCGGGTGCTCATTCATCCAGCCCACACCAAGCTGACACAAAGTTACAGCGGACTGCACAGTCAATAAAAACAAGTTCAAGCACCACCTATAAATTCCCTTACAATGTCACAGCACAGGAATAATAACCATAGCTATAAAAACATACACAGGCAGAAATCACAACTTGGAAACAAACTGTGGTGGGCTCATTAAAAAGATACAACTTTTCATTCCGTGCACTTTTTACTGCAGCCTGTATGGGTGCATCCACCACTGTGGTACACACTGAACATGCTGCTTATTTACAAAAGCCAATTACATCTTTAATAGATCTTTAAAAAATAAACTTAATCTGCTAAAAACAGCAATGCACATCATTTGCACATTAACTTGATGATGGGTTATGAAAGTGAATACTTTTAGCAGTAAAAGGATATTTGTTCAAGCGAGAGAGAGAGTCAAGAAAGCACTAATATAGTTTCTACTATATGGCTGAATTTATCTGACCATGAAATACTTTTAAAGATGTTGTTAAGTGCAATCATAAAAAACAGGATAATTAACCATTTTTAATTGCTAATGCAGCATTTTCCTTCATGATTACTTATGATTATCCTCCATTTCGTATCTGGAATTTATTCACACACTGATGAACAAGGTTGCATTTCAGCTTGCAGTAGTGTATCAGTGATGCTGTGACATTTACGTAAAATTGCTTCAAAATGGCAAGTGCCGCAGGTCGCAAGACAAGTCACTGCTTATGTTGTCTCTAATCATAAATATTTGTTTTCTGGGAGCTTTAGCATTTTTAGGTTATGTTTAGGATTAGGCTTTTTAGGTTAGACCAGAATTAAGCTTGGAATTTGAGATGAGCAAGAGGCGACAGTAGACTGACTCTAAGAAACAGGCTGGATTTTAGAATTGTCCTGCAGGATATGCTGTTTTTTGTTGTTGATTTTGCCCAACACAATGAAAGCATCTTGAATGGATGCTGAAGCCACAGAAGATAATATTCCTTTGTGAATTTGTTTACGCGCTTGAAAAACATCCAGGTGTCATTGTTGTATTCATGTGCATAATCACCTACTGCATCTCACTGCCTTTGTAATGTATATCAACATGCAACATTGAACTCACTCTGTGTTTGCCATATTGTGCCTCATCCTTTCTTCAGTGTTAGAACTCATTGGTTTGGTTGAAAAACTCATTATATGCAATCTGCGGTCTGGGCGTCTTTTTTGTCATAATACTGTACTGGACTAGACATATATATAAACTACAATAAATAAATGCATAGATAAACAAACAAACAACTATGAACCAGTGAATATTACCAGTAACACAAAAGATATTCACAGTTGATTGACAGACGTTTACAAACACTCGCCTCAGTGGGAGATTTAATGCACAGGTCTACGTGGGCTTAACTCAAGAGGTCTGAATAAATCAGGGCCTATGTTTTGGCTTCTCCTTTTATCTTCCAATTCTTATTTATTTACGCTCAACCCAGTCACGCACTCATACACCAATGATTAACTTTGATATATGTATCATTCTTATCTACTGCTAATTGGTCGGGTTTATTCAAAATATCAGCTCTTGCTGACTGGCAGCCATTTCAGGTGAAATGCTGAAAAAAGAGAAATGCAACAGCTGACTTTAATAAAAATGTTGTTACTTTATTACCGTGTTAGCATTAGTTACCCTGCCAGTTTGCTCGTATGACCAAGCGATGTTAGCCTTAGATTAACTGTTGTCTTCTTAGGCAACAGATGAGCATGTTGAGAAATTTCACCTTTAAGAAGATTGTTAAAGAAGAAATAGAAGGGCAAGCTTCTCTGCAGTGTTATAGAAAAGGAGATGATTTTGCTGTAGCATTATCGTTATAGCATTGCTATAGAGGTTTGCTTCCAACTTGCATGTAGTTTTAAAGGAATAAAAGTCTCTGTGACATTTCTTAGTGGGTTTCTTTGTTTGGTCTATGCTAACTGACACTTCACACTTTCACTGTTTTCTAGCTAAAATATATTATATTATATGCAACTGGCACAGATGATGTGACTAGTCCCATTAGCTGAGGTGAAAAAAAGACCATTAGCACTTGGCTGCCTACTCTGAGTAAATTTCACACCACATATGACCTGCCATGCGCTTATGCGATCCTGTTCTGGATTTGAAATAAATGCTAGTCAGATGATGATAAGGGGGACTCGGGCAGTGAGCAGTGTTGTAAGTCAGCAAGTGTGTGTAGACCTTCATTGAGTTTTGGATGCTGTGTGACCTCCATTATGTGGTGACATTAGTACTTGGTTCGGTTCATTGGTCATTGTGTTAAACCTTTCCAAGCTTACTGAAATGTGTGTAATTTTTTTTCATCTGTCAGGAGAGAACCTCTTGCTGTGTTGTGTTGCGCTCCACTGATTTTACAGATTTTAACTAGACCCAGAGGGTCCACGACCACCAATAGCCTCGGGGCCTTAAAGCAGATTAAATCACCTCTTGTCCCAAAGATTGCAAATAAGTGTTCTCTAAGGCTGCAATGACTCATATCTGTATTTTTAATTCATAAAAAACAGAGCGCATGAAAAGCTGCCTGCATGTAATGTGTTGTTTCCATTTTCAGTTCATGGGATGTCCAACATGATAAACGTACCATATTATATATTAAAACGCCTACATGTTCTCCACAAGCTTAGATAGACCTGCAAGGGGAGGACCTTTCCTCCCAGATCTTAATTTTTGGGCAATGAGAAGGCAGCATTTACAAAGGAGGGAGAGTCGGCCCTAATTCTGGGGGCTATACTTTTTATTATACATTATAATTAATATTAAATTGGGTACTTTATTTGCTCTAGTCTGCTGATTGCATTGTTTGACACCTGTGCATACTTAATTAAGAAGCTTGCATTGAAAGACATAATACATTGTATTGTTACACTTCTACAGTGGGTCACCAGAGCCCAGGGACTCTGTAGATGATATATTGTCTGAAGCACTAATTTGCTGCAAGAGCTTCTAACAGGTAAAGAGAAAAGAAAAAAATGCAGCAGAAATGAGTTCAGTTATAAGGACAAAATGAGAGACAGCAGGGAAGTTATTTTTGAAAAATGGGGCAGAGAACATGTAGGCTATGAGGCTTATATGGAAAGTAGATCTGTGTAGATCTGAGATACAAAGAGACAGAAGGGAAGAAAAATGAAAGGAAGATCAAAACATTTGAGTATGTTACACTTTGCCGTCTTAAAACCAAGTGCATTGTGTCCCCCTGCTGTTGAGCTGCGGTACTGCATGAAGAAAGGGCGTTCCAGCTGGCAGCATCCACAACTGCGAATATAAAGCCTGACTTAACCCAGATCAGCTCAAATCAACATGCTTTTAACAAATCTGCTGCTGATGCATGACAAAACCAGATCTCACTAAAGAAGGGATTGTTTTCAATTAGTTTCAAATAAAGTTGGAATTCTCCAAATTCAGGAGTTCTCCTGCAAATCGGGACTTAACTTCTCCGGAAAAATTCGCTGACACTTCAAGAACTTTTGCCCGCATTAGATCAAGTTGTCACAAACTGACAGCAGGGTAACAAACAAAGCCAAAACGGCAAACGTGTTGTGCGGTTAGCAGAAATATTTCGCAGATAATTACTGCTGTCATAGTCTCACTTCTCAGAGCCAGTACAGATGAGAGTGTTAATAAACTGCCAGCAAGTCCCAAAAGAGAAGTGTGCCACCGAACCCCTGTACACAGTGTAAATAGACGAGTCTAGCTCCTGGTGAATTAATTCCACATTAAATGCTTGTATTGCAATATATCCAATGCGTATATACATACATAAATACGTACATACCAGTGGCGACTTCTGTAAGACTACAGGTGAAACAATATTACACCAAGAAAAATAATACGAAGAAACTTCACAACTATCAGTTTTTTGCTAGTGTGAAACAAAAAAATGCTCACAAAAATAAGGTTGCTCTCCTAATTTCAGCTACTTACACGGCTCTGGTCAAAACCGTGAAACAGCGCTGCCCCAAACCGCGGTGAAACAGAGAATTTCAGTGAAACATGTTTCAATGGCATCTCTATTCCTTTCAATATAAATCTCATCAGATCCCGGCGACTCGTGGATTTTCGAGATTTCAATGGACTGTAATGTAAATAAATCCCACCCGTGAAACAAGTGGCTGCCTACTGTGATCAGGTAGTTCTCCACTTTAAAATGAAGGACATAACACTGTGGCCAATCACAGCTTTTGTTTTCACTTCCTTCCACTTTATGTACTGAGCACTGACCTTGAGTGTGAGACTGAAGCTCCATACATAACAGAACGCGTACCATATTATTTGATAGTATTTATTAATAAGATGTCATTTTCGTTTATATTTTATTATTCATCTACGAGTGCACAGAAGGAGGGCATTAGCTTGTTAGCTTGACCGCTTGCTGCCGATCCCCACCACCACCCAGCCAAGCTGGACGCTGGGTGATGGCAGAGTGATTAACAGCTTCACCAAGAAGACCAGGAGAGTATAATTAATTTAGAAAAAGGTTAGATGTTTCTCGGGATTTAGGAATATTGCTAATGATGTACTGTTGAAATAAACATTACTATTACGTGTTTGTAAGATGTGCACAAGAAAATACTTTTTATATTTTGTAGTGATTTAACACTAACTATGAGGAGATTGACGGAAGAGCAGGAGAAAGAAGATACATCAAAACGTGAGGCAGCAAAAGCAGAACATGGAGGTGAAGTACTTAGGGCAAGAAAATCAAGCTGCCCAAGGTGCAGGGCGAGGTGCTGAGTTTGTTTCGTAGCATGTGCCGAGGATGAAAAAATATTGACCAGATCCGCCACTATATATACGTATGTGTGTGTGTGTGTGTGTGTGTGTGTGTGTGTGTGTGTATTATTTCTATAGTGGACTTATACTATACTGTTGTGTAGCATAGCTTTTATTCTATTGGCTATCCCTCTCTTACCTTTGTACTGTGCACTTGCTGCCATGTCTCATCTTATCTTATTCTCTTTCATTACACACTTTGCAGTATGCTTTCCTTAAATTCCAAATGTCAGTTCTAATGTGACTGTGTTCCTAAGAAATTCACACTAGAATCACTCCTTCTAAGAGTGAGTGTGAATTGTGAATTGTGAAATAGGCATTTTTGATTCTGATGTCTCCTTTTGAAAATTAACCCTCAAATAAATAAACAATGGTACTAGATGTTTGGTGTAATCAGTAATGGGGATGATTGTCCTTTTTTTATGAACCTTTGATGTTTGATGCCGTGGAAAAAGAAGACTGCAGTTAATGATGAGGAACAGGAACTGCTTTTTCTTTAGCTTGTAATGATTTTATTTTAGAAGATATATAATATTATAAATTATCAGTACAAGATACCATGCAACAGTATTATGCATAAGTCACTGGTCATCTTAAAAAATGAGAAATAATCAGGGCTATAAATAAAAAACACTAATATTAGAACAAATGCAGCTCAGTAACCATGCTTTGTGAATTTTGTGGCAGTGTGTTGTCTTGGCCATTTCCAAAGCTCTTCTTGAGGAAGCCAGGTATTGACAGGTACCACAGAATTACTGGACAGTCACAAAACATGACAAATGCGTGAAACCATGGGGGTCTGGGGTCCCTCTGCTGGGCTCAAGTCGTTGGTTGACAAAACAAAAAACTGAATTAAGATTTGTATTGTTTGACCTTAGCAAACAAATCAGTACTTTTGAATGATCATGTTGACTATATTTCAGACAAGCATATTAACTGAAACTAACATTACCATTGCTTCTTATGACCCAACACTTGGGCCACCAATATGAACCGACAAACATGGAAGACACTGTTAAATCTTTTGCTCAAACAATAATGGCTCAGATCTCACTGCAGCAAGCAGTACAGCAACGTAAACAGTGTACAAAGTAATGAAACTAGAGTTTGTACTGTGTTTAGGCTTATTTATAAAACTGTGAATTTAATAAAGTGTCTTACATTGTAAAAATGCGTTTTAAATGTAAAAGGTACCAAGATGCTGAAATTCAGAGATAGCACAGTTTATCATTTATAAAACTTTAAACTAATTGTTTTCATTCTAAACTTTCATAGCGTCCTGAGAATTGTGCTAAAATTGTCTGACTTGTACTAAAACATGTTGCTGAAAATGTTTAAGATGAGTTTTATTTGGAGAGTCACTTGTTTAGAACATGTGTATGAAATGGTACATGCAAATGTCTTTATTTGGGGCGGGGGGGCTATTTGCTCTTAGAGTTTCAGGCTGTTTTTATCATGTGCATTTCTCCAATAGTGGTTCACACATCCTACCATCCTAGAAGACATGTTTCTCATCACAGGGGCAGTAATCCCACAAACCTTTTGTATCCTTCTCTGTCCATTCAGGCTATAATTTTGATTTGTGCTGGACTATGCATATTTAATCTCTGGTCTTATATCCCCTCACTCATTACGCTTCTTGGCACTTACAGAAACTTTGATCACACCAGAGAATTTGGCAACACCTGCAGCTCTTTCCTATGTTTTTGTTTTCTTGCACTCTCCCTGCAAAACTGGAAGAGAAGGGGGCATACCTTTAAACCTCTCTCCTATTCATACTTCAATATTTCATCTTTCCAATTCCACAATACAGTCTTGCTGTAACTCATCCCACCAGACTCTACATCAGTGTTGTTTATCTGTTGCCTGGGGCAGCAGGAACCTTCCTTGAAGAACTGGACATCTTCCTCAGTTCATTCCCAGATGATGACTGTCCACTCGTTCTCCTTGGTGACTCCAACCTTTGAAATGGCAAACTACATACCCGAGGCATCCTCAAGCTCATGTCATCTGTTGCTATGTGCCTCAACAGGTCTCCTCCAACCTATTATGTGCTTGACCTTGTCTTTACCAGAGCTACTCCTGTACTCAACATTTTGGCTACTCCTCTCCAGGTCAACCATCATTTTTAGTCATTCACATTCTCACTCCAGACCTACTTTAACCACTGTCATCTCTTCAACGGATTGTCAGCGATCTACTCTCCATTTCTCCACCTGCTCTTTCCCCTGCCCTCCTGTTGTGATTGACTCCACCAGGAGCATCTTCCTCCTGTCTTTCAACGGTGTAAATGGCTGCCATCTCCGTACTCTCCTCTCTCTACTCTTCAATCAGCTTTGCTCATTGTCGTCTAGCGTGACACACAGCTTACATCCTTCACTGCGACTACCTGACATCCTCTGCAACAACCATAGACATTTGAGAGCGGCAGAAAGAAAATGAAGGAAAGAATTTTAAGTCTGATCTACTCTCATATCGTTCTCTTTAATCTAAATTCATTACTGAGATATCTGCTGCAAAGTCTTTTTTCAAAGACAACATTGATATTTTCTTCACTTCTCAAACCTCCTGCTCCCCCTACACTTTAGTCCTTTACCTATGAAGACTTCGATGAAAAATTTGACAAGCTCAGATGATTATTCCCTACCTTTTCTTACTCTCAACCTAGTGCCCACCCTCCACTTGCCTGCTTTACCCCATAATGCACAGATGATGTTCTTCAGCCCCTGACATCCCACCACATTACCACTTGATGCAGTTACACATGCTTCTGACCATGTCCTCAGATCTTCTCCCCTATATAACTCACATAATAAATGGTTCCATGGAAACAGGCTATGCACCAAAGGCCTTCAGAACAGCTGTCACACCAATGATCTAGATCACGGATGTGTACAACTATAGACCAGTATATAATCTCTCCTTCCTCTCCAAAGGTCTGGTGCGTGCTGTATATAACCAACTGCATTTATTTCTATCACAAACCAGTCTGGATTCAAAGCAGCACATGCTGTACTTTTAGCTGTCACTGGGGAGCTTCACATAGAATATCTTTGGTTCTAATTCTTCTAAATCTTTCTGCAGCTTTTGATACAGTCAATCATCAGATCCTCCTGGGTTTACACACCAAACTTGAAATCACCGGTTCTGCATGGCAATGGATTGTGTCCTATCTTGAAGGTCGAAGTTACAAGGGGCATGGAAAGACTCCCCAAAGTGTGCCCTACAAAGACTTAACACTGGTGTCCCCCAAGACCTGCACTCTTGGTAATACTATATCTTCACATCTCTGCATGTCTGAATGAAATTTCTCCTAAATCCCAGCAAAACAGACCTCCTGTATCAGACCTGACCTGGTCATCACTTTTGGAAATTATGTCATCATTCCCACACAATAAGATGATGAGCTCTCATCTCACATGAACAATAACATCAGAGGAATTCTTGCATTGCTCACTCACTGATGCCAGTCACTTGTCAAGATTGGACTACAGTAATTCGCTCCTGGCTGGCCTTTCTCTGAAGACCACAAGACCTTTTCAGAAGATTCTGAATGACACCTGGTCTTAAAATTCTCCCCTACCATTCCACTACTGCAAACCTTCAACTAATTTTTGTGAGTGTTCGCATTAGATTTTAAATTGTAAGGCTCACATACAAAGTCAAAAATATCTGCTAAGTGCTACATGCTTGCACTTATCAGACCACGGGCCTCAGCCTATGAGAGCATCAAGCACAACCAGACTTTCAAGTCAAGTCAACTAGATTTTATTATACACAGTACATAGTAAAAATTAAACAATCTTTCTCCTGGACCATGGAGCAACACAAGAGCAGAACAGAACAGAACACAAGTGCAAAACAGGACAGAACAAGAGTAACAATACCCCTAAACGAGACAGGACAAGACAATGTCGAAGACCTGCATCAAGATTTTCCTCAGCTTTAGTACTAAAGTGGTGGAACTTCCGCTGTGACCCTTTAGAACTGCAGAACTGCAGACTGAAGACTCACCTCTTCACTGAGCACTTAGGATAACAACTACATGTTTATGTTATGAAAGTGACCATTCTGGCCTATGTGAACATACCCCAGCACACAATGTGAACAGCACAAAATTCAACCTCTGCATTTAACCCAATAACCAAGTGAAACAGCGGGCAGCCAGGAACACGGCAGTGTGTGGGGACGGTACTTTGCTCAGGGTACCTCAGAGGTGTGTAGCAGTCTAGGGAAACTAACAAAAAACTTCATCTGAGAGTGATCTGATAGGGCCCTGGAGGAGAATCTTAGTCTACTAGCAATTCATTGAATGAATGGATGACAGATGGATGGATGGATGGATGGACAGATATGATCTTGTGCAGGATTTCCAAAGAAGGACTAGGAGTGAATGAGTATGCTTCTCAGGAGTTTAACAGTACATTACAATAGGCTACTGTGATTCAGCAATGCTCAAAATGTGTTTTCATGTCTGTCATGGAGATGTGGTATTGCATCATGGAGAATACGCATCGTGTTTGATGTGTAATGTGATTTAAGAGTTCGAACACACTGCTTTCAAAAACGACCAGCATCAATCATCAACCCAGACCCGCGCTCCCCTGCTACCACCTCCAGTCACATTAGCAGATTATGCCACAGCTAAATACAGTCTTTCAGAGTTTTGTGTATAGTAATGATTTTGTGGGAATATTGAATTGTGAATCCAGTCCAAAGGAGTAGATGAAATCTTGATTGAGCATACTGTAGCATCCCTACTTCTTATTTTGCTGCACAGTATAGGGCAAATAATAATCTGTATTTTTGAAATTTGGCACTCTGTAATTAGCTAATTATGAAAGGCAGCAATTAAACTAATATGCTGAATGCTGTAGTGCATCTGCTGAATCCAAACCACACGTCCCAAACTGTAAACAGGGGCATTCACTCATCTCAGCAAATGAGTGTTCAGGCAAACACCAGAAAATTCCTGTTTCAACAAAGAGGGGTGACCACTGGTGACTCTGCTTTGTGCCCTGATGAATCACAGGCACCAATAGGGTCTGCAGTGTTTGTGACTACTTGCTGAATAAAATATTTATAAAATACATGTTGATGTTTGTTTATATTATTTAAATCTGCACAGTTGCTGGATAAAATAGCACAAATTATTAACAGTGACAATTTTCAGAGAGGAATTATGCCATCTGGACTAACTCATACCATTTTAATTCAAGGATGCCGGGTCTGAACAACAGTAAACAGAGATGCAGAAATATTTATTTGCCTTTAAACAGAGGAAGAAAGCAGCTCGCATTTGGTCTGAGGGATGGCGTGTAAACAAACAGTAGCAGAAGTGGAGCTCATCCCTGATGGAGCTCATCCTCACTACGGGCCCTGCACAGGAAACACGTTCTTCCTCCCCTTCACCAGACTGCTGACCACGGCAACAAATTCCGTTAGACTGAAATGATAACGACCATGCTTTTTGAAAAAAGCTGTTTTATTGCTTTGGGCAACCGGCTGTGCATCTGTCGTTGCACATGAGCTTCTGCTCTAATCACAGTCGCTCTGTTTCCCTGTTTTCCTTTCTACACAACTCTGAGCAGGAACACGTCAAGGCCTTTTTGGTGCCACAGCAACCATGTGGGATTTTTCAGCTGTGAGGTACGAGAGAGAGTGCGAGCTCAAACCAAACATAATCATAAAAGTTTCATTCAGGAAGGAGAGGAAGAGAGCATTTATGATGTTTGGGGCGTGATGCGATGAATGATGTGTTTCATAGCTTAAGGTATGGCAGACCTTTTATTACACAGATCCGAGTGGTCATTGAGAAGCTTGGGGAATAGTGTGGTAAACACAACTGTGTCTTTGCCTCATAAACATTAATAGCTTAACACTCCTCCAGCAACCTAGTTTTGTTTCATGTAACCACACGTTATTGTTTACTGTTTAAATTTTAGTTTGTGTGCAGAAAGTGGTAAATATCAGGGACAGACTAATTATTTGTTCATATCCTCAAAATATGTCGAATGTTAACATATTGTTCCATTTTGCGTTTATTAAAGCATGCAACATTAAAAAAGAACAGTGGAGTTCTACAAACAGTCCCTTTTAAAGCATTTAGGGTGGCTGATGGCCTGGTGGCTGAGGAGCTGCCCCTGTGATCGCAAGGCCGTGGGTTGAAATCCTACGACTGCCAGTGGCACCACTGAGGTACCATCCCCACACACTGCTCTCACTCATTCACTCAGGTGAATGGGTTAAATGCAAGAGAACAAAATTCACAGTGTGGTTATTAATTAGATATTAAACATCTTAAAAGTCATTAATAAACTGTTACTGTATACCATAAATTGAAAACCACCAAGCACCTCATACAACTGATGAATATGAATATCTGATGGAGCTGATAAGGATAATGATCTAACAGTACAGATAAATGTGGGCACACTATTTGGCCACAGGTTCAGATATGTGTTATAGCTGCTTATTAATGGTTTTAAAGTTTATGACCTGTTTAATAACCACCAATGAACACATTTTTTATCATTTATATACACTTTGTGAGGGCAGTCTTGTAAAGTGTTACCATGGTAACAATACAGAATACTGGAGACTTTTTGGCACAGTGGCGCTTTGGTCCATTTAGACCAGTTCTTTAACAGCATTTAAACACTAAAATGATCTGCTTAACAGTGCCCAACTGTGATAGCATTGAGCTAGTATCTTTGCCCGAGCAAATGCACTAGCCCTGACTTAACATGCTACCCATGAACTGCTAACCATTATACAATAATCAAATATGATACATTACAGTACATTAAAATGCAAAGTGTTGTACTATGACACCACTGCTAAAAATCTTCTACTCATTAAACAATGTCAATCATAATGAATTCAATTATATTCAAAAACTCTTATGCAATTTAATGTTTATTTTAGTCCATTCCTATAAAATAATTAGACAAAATGTGCCTTGTTTGCTGCTTTGTTCATTGATTAATCATACTAAAATGAGATCCTGTACTGACTCTATATTTGTCCTTCACTTAAATTATACCTTTATACCCAAGTGCCCTTTGCTTAAATTATGCCTTTGTCCCCCCAAATTATGCCTTTATTGCCCTGGAGCTCTGGATCACCAATCTACGAAGGTTTAACAGAGACAAAAAGGTGGAAACCCACAGAGACAGCAGGCGTCATAGTTAATTATGCCAGTAGGAATAACTGCACGAACAAGGACTAATGATTCATGATAGCAGACAGGGAGGTCTAATTGAGTGTATAATTAGATTAAAGGAAGAAGACAGAATAAAATAGATGACATCTTCTCTATAATAACCCATAGAGTTCACTGCAGCCCATTTTAAAAGGCTGCAGTGAACTCTGACACTGCAGCCTTTTAAAAGGCCACAAGGGAAATATCAGATGAAGTTAACAGACAATGATATAAGAATTGAGAAAAGAGTTGTAGGCAGAAGAAAGACGCCTGTGTGTTTTTTCCGGGTTGCACCTGAGCAGCAAATTCTGTGTTTTGTATGTACCGTAAGAGCATGTCTTTTCTGCTAACGTCATGTAGAAAAGGGTCTTTTAGTCCTGCAACTCACAGAGCACCATATAATCACAGCGCCACTTCCCACGCTGCAGACGTGAACACTGCTGTGACTCAGGGGCCAGTGATGTGACCAAATGTGTACCACATAATCACAGGTTCCTAGAGTTAATAGAAGTTTTGCACTTCTGCGGACTTCTTATGCAGCCCTACATGATGTTCTGAGTGTTTGTGGGACTTAGCTCATAATGCCAGAAATCTTATTGTTTGGGTTGATTTGATCTAACTTTGCTGTGTATAAAAAGTGGCACGGACATATACATACATATTTATGCATGTATGTGTTTGTGTGTGTGTCATTAGCGCTCTATTTATATAAATTAATACTTGACATCAATATTTGACATCTGGAGGTGCAATTGCTTTCATTACATCTTTATAGCCTATAAACAAAGTGAAAAATGATCCTAGTTTGGTTACTGATAGATTAATAGTCTTCTTTGTTTTTGGGCCTCCTTGCATAACAATTAAAAAAATAAAACAGCACTAAAATTCTCCACACGGGCAGCGCTGGCTTAATTTATGGACTTGTCTCGTACTTAATGACCCTTCTAGGTTATAGGCTATTTAAACATATTATTCCTCTTTGCATGAATTACTTATGCATTCATGATAATTAATGGAGAAGAATTAAATGGAATGGAGAGTGGAAACAAGAACAACATAATGTGTCAAAGATGAAAGAACTCCAAGGCACAAACAAAAATTAGAGTGCTTATTTTGGAGTGAATAGGATATTAAGTGAATCAAAGTGTTTGTATATCTGTGCTGGCATGTGTTTTGCTCTTTGTGTGTATGTGTGTGTGTGTGTGTGTGTGTGTGTGTGTTGTATTCATTATTTGGAAAAAATATACCCATTATTACATGTTTCATTTTTATTTGAGACTATTTCGGTACATGTTGCTGTTTTACTATTTTTTTTTTTTTATGTTTTTTTTTTTAATGTATCTTTTCTGCTAAACCCTAGAGGTACAGCCATCTAAGCATTGGTTCTATCACTGGAAATGACCAAATGCACAGCCATCCATGAGCCAAGAGTGTCCATGAGAGCTGATCTTGCTCTGAGTGGCTAGGACAGACCCCCATCCACTCAGCACAATGTGGAATTAGTGCTAAATTGTCCAGTGATGCTGTGTTAGCAGCAGTTTAAAAACATGTGGTGAAGCTTCACAGGAGGAAGCCTTCGTCTTTCTTTCATGCAATGGTGGGAGACCTAGCTACTGGGTAGAATGAGACATGACTAAAGAGTAAATAAATAAAATAAGTATAAAATAAAAGATCAAAACATTATTTGGGCTTTAGGTAACCCTTTGTGTTAGGTTTAGAGATCCACATGCCATCATACACCAAAAGTGTTGGGGGGTCTCTCTCAAACTGGCTGCTTACATCATCTGAATAACAGAGACCAGTTTGGAAAATCTGCTGCCCCAGAAATGCAGCCTAACAGAAAGACACAAAGGCAGAACAAGGTTATCTGTGTATGTGTGTGTGTGTGTGTGTGTGTGTGTGTGTGTGTGTGTGTGTGTGTGTGTGTGTGTAGTGCATACAATGCTCAGCTGTACATCACTGCTCTCCTTCGCCCCCCCTCCCTCTCCCCCCTTTGCCTCTACCCTTTTCTTTATAAGGTAATGTTTATTCACATCACGACTTGCTACGGTTCTTGCACCCTACTATTGCTGTATTAAGGGCTCCACTTAAGAGGAAATTGTCCTCTGAAAGGAAATAATGGAAGGTACATTCACCACGAGAAAAACACTCGAGCACATTTTGTTATTTTTACTTGGCTTGCTCATATTCTTTCTTTATCCCTCTCTGTTGTTTTCTCTCTCTCTCTCTCTCTCTCTCTCTCTTTCTCTCTCTCTCTCTTTCTCTCTCTCTCTCTCTCTCTCTCTCACCCTCTCTCTCTTAAACACTTCTTTCCTCTTTCTGTGAACCAAAACACACAAATACAGACGCCTTTTCTTCTCGGTCTGGATCTGAAGTGCCATGTTGGCAGCTCCACTCTTACTGATTTTAATTATGGAGCAGCCAGCCACACCTAAAAGGCAGTATCGCGTTGACCACAAGGCAAGCAAAACAGACCTAGCACCAAAGATAAAAACCACAGCAGTCATCGCTTTCTTTGTCCACGAGGAGACACAGAGATGAGAAAATGAGGTTTAAATATAGCGATACTGTGATGGAGAAGGGGCGCTCGGGAATTACTTTTTGACCAGAATGTGAGTGAAAGCATTTTATATTACAGCAGTCCAAGCTCGTCCCCGAAGAGCCGCAGGGTCGTGGGAGCTGAAATAGAACACGCTAGAAATGTGTCCTCTAAGCCCTACTACAACCACCTGCTTCACACACACTAATGGTACGGCCTGTCAATTGACTCTGTAGCACAGAACACATCGTGATGAAAAACACTTCATTCCGAGCCCCGGGGCAGTCATACACAAGCCTTGAGTCACAGTGGTAATGTCCTCTCAAGAGACGGGGCTCAGACAGGACAATTTAGTAAGACAGAAATGCACAGCCATCCAGGCACATGGAAAGACTGTTTCAAAGTGTATTTGTTCATTGTTTTTTCACCATTCTATTAATATAGCTCTGTTAAACTGAGCTATCTACGCTTTACCAATAAACATGTTCTGCCGTAACAAATATTGCAATATTATTATATTATATTATATTATTATTATATATAATATTATTATATTATTTATTATTATAGAACTTTCACTCAAATATCATGAACTGTTTTACATTCATTTGAAATTAAAACCCTTCACTGATCAAGATGTTTTATGGCTGATTGCAATTATATTAAAGTCAAATTGCCTGATAGCTGATTATTTGGCTAATTTTCATTTGCTCTTTTCATGCATGTGAAAGGTCACACTGTTGGGGTAAACTGGGTGTAATTTTTCTGTTGTGTAATTGAGATTATGTTAACAGGGTGCTGAATTTGAAGTAGTTTCTAACCAGTGACATTCATTAAGCCACAACAACACAGTCCAGCTTGGCAGTCTAACATTTTAAACTGGAAACTTTAAGTTTGTCGTAAATCTCCACCCTAGATTCATTAGACTGAAAGGGATTTTTGTCAAGGAGACCAACCCAGCAACCCAGCGGCTTTGAAAGAAAGTGTTTGTGAGTGGAGCAAGACTAGACCAGTACCAAAAGCTCTACAGTTTCCCATAACTGTTGAGTTATGGTAAATTACTACAGCAATGGAATCTCAAAGGTCAAACCTTACATTTAGTTTTATTTATTTTGCAGTTTTTATCCAGAGTAACTTGAAAAATATGCCAGATAAACCTGTCATAATTATGACATTTTAGTTTCAGTATAAATAGCACAATTAACAAGTCAGTTGACTTAATGCACACAGCTATTAAAGCACAAGTCTTCCTCCGTGCTGGTGTTACTTAGCGGCTCCCAACTGATGAATGACAGATCAAAATCACATAAAAACATTTCGCAGCACTGGCCTCTGAAGTTCTTGTTGTACAACTTTAATTTAACTGGCACTGTCCTATTGAATTGTATCCTGCACAGTTAATGTACAGATAATAATGATAACACCAATAATAATAAAAATCTTTATTATTATCTTTAATCACATATAAAGAAAATATGTAATGCAGGCGGAAAAAAATTGATAATACAATAATCAGCTGTACAAATTGGAGATACAATTCTAGTTAAAGTACTGCTTTCGAACAACATGTCAAATATTGAGACATAATGCATGTGTTGTTCTCAAGCTATGCTGTGCTGATACTGCAGAAGGCTGAATTTCACCTGCTTAATCCTAAAGCCTCGATTCTTTACACAGAACATATAATGTGCCATACACTCAACATCTATTTATTGGGGGCAAGCAAATTAAAATATAGTTGTTTTGGCTGCACTCAATTTTCTCTCCTGAATCAACTCATTGCAGTATACTACAATACCCACAGGTGACAGTGTGCCCGATTAAACATTGTTTTAAAAAGAATAAAGTAAGAATAACTAAAGCAAATGGAAAGACGGGGTATAATCAGTTAAAAGAAGGAGGTGTGAAATTTAAAGCCAACCTGAGCTCAAGTTCGGACAAATATATCATGTTCAGCGTTGAGACCAATGATGTGTCTGAATAAATGTATTGTTAGCTTTATTGCCTCAACAGGACTATGAAATCCAACAAGTGTAGAAGATAAAATGGTCAGCTCAAATAATCGTGATTAGCTGCTTATGTGCCAGGAATAAAACAAACTGTATCCAACAAATCGGCAAGAATTTATGACCTAAACGTCTTTCTTGTTTAAATCTTCAGGACAAATAATAAACACAGCTTTCAATGCAATCTTTAATCACGGGTTTAAGAGGGCATGAAACAAACAAGATCCTGGTATGTGATTCTGTCATTGCACACAATGCAGAACACAATTACAGAAATGAAAGACACATTCAGCGCCAGTGAGTGGAACCAAGCGGTTTCCAAGTACTATTTAAGTAAGAATAATGTTCTAGTCGAAACAGCACTTGCAGTTCTATGTTTCTTGGGTCTCTCTCTTATAAAGTCCAGAAAGGCTGAATGCCTGAAATGAGCATGAAGCCTGTCTTCCCATTCAGCCTAGAGCTACTGACCAAACAGCTTCGATTGGCATCTTAACATGCTGAACACACGTCTCCACCGCATGATCACACAGTATAGACACATCCAGCCCCACATTAGCTGGTGCAGCCTCCATTAGCTTTGAAGGCAATTCATCTGCCTGGCACAAGCAGCCACAACAAAAACAGAATCATCTGAAGAAGTGAAGCGTGTTTCAGATGTTTAATTTTCTTCAAATATCCATAGTGGGATAATGAGGTGGAACATACTGCCTTCTTCTGTCACACATGCTGGGCAAAACTAATCCAGACAACACCGTAGAACTAATGACAGCTGGGACTTGTCGAGACTACGGAGAGGAAAAAAACGTGGAGAAAAAAATAAAGGTTTTTCTCTCAGCTTGAAAACTCAAATCTCTCATCAAATATGAAGCACCAGCTGTCAGTGGAAATACAAAGGGCTTTTATTCAGTCTTTTGAGTTTGATAAGAGACTTGCATCATTTTAAGTTTTGAGAAGCCTTGTCATGCCATCAGAGAGAACCAGAGCTGGATGTCCAACCTGAGCAGCAGAGCTCGCCTTTGGGCTGGTAGGATTGTGCTCTGAAACCAACCATGGGCCAAATATAACCCAGAGTACTGTTTTTCTGCCCTTACACACACACACACACACACACACACACACACACTTCTTGCTGGGTAGCTGCTTGGTCGGCCTGTGGTGGAGTCAGGGAGGGACTTCCAATAGGAATCTCTGGAATGTAGAAATGTTATTCTCCTTCAAAAGCCTATTTACATTCTCCATCAGGGTCTAGAAGAAGGTTTCTGATTCACTTGCAGTGATGCCATGTTCTCTTCTTCCAATTCTGAGAAAGGTGAAGTCAAGGAGTCAAGGAGACTTGTCAAATCAGAATAAAGAGGAGAGGAGATGGAACTGTCAGCTTTCTCAGCATCGATTTTCAGGGCACATTATCACCTGCCCTCCACCTTTGCTTCACAACACTTTTCCTTGATCCCCAAATAATCTGTCACCAGAGCTGATCGATGCACAGTAAAGTTATAAAACCAAAGCGAATCCAGATGTCACAGAGGAACCTCTTAGAGTCCCTCATTCTTTTAGAGCAAAACGTCTTGCCTAATCCACACTGACTGTGTTTGCAGCATTTATAAGGTCGGTAAATACTTAAGAACGTGAGATGAATAACCTTACCTTTACTCTGCTCTGTAGGAAAACACAGTATCTTGTGTCCACTCACCCTTCGACAGGTTCTTTAAAAGAGGCGTAGTAGGAACAAACTTGTGAACCTGCTTCTCTCTTTCAATTCTTCTCGCTCTCTTTTCCTCTCTCTCTCTCTCTCTCTACCCCTCTCTCTCTCTCTCTCTCTCTCTCTCTTTTCCTCTCTCTTTCACTTCTTTCACTTCACTGTCTGGGAGCCATACAGAATTCAGCTAAACTTGCTCGCCACTTATAACATGTCACTTCTTTAAGAAAAATAAATAATTTTAGGGGCCTCGTACCAGATGCAACACTTCCCTCTAGTGCTGAAGAGAAAAAGAAGCCCATTCGCATCAATGTTAAATGGCTTCTCAGCATTTCCTTCACCTGCTCATATAATTACAGGTGCCAGCTATTCTCTCGTCTTGAGTGTGGGAGATGGGTTGTACTGTTTGTTAATTAAACTATTTTGTATTCTGTTTTAGTGCAGAAATATTCAGATATATCACACTGTGCTTAGAATGCCAGGTTAAATATGGCATTTGGATTTACACTCACAGGGAAGTATATTAAATCCCTCCACTGCAACAAACACACACACACACACACACACACACACACACACACACACAC
>JBBPDB010000019.1:8533659-8545368 GCA_037974465.1 Brachypetersius altus
GTGTGTAAGTCAGTGGCTGCACGGAGAGACAAACCACTGATCAGAGGACAGTTCAAGAGATCCTGGTCTGAACAGCGTAAGCTGTACGGGATCCTCGAAAGTCATAAGAGCTGAGGATTAATTTGAGGAGTGGAGAAACTCCTGAGTGGTTGTGCCTCAAGCTAGTGGACTGTTTTGAGTTGAACTTTGCGTTTTCCGTTAAAAATAAACTGTTACTCTGAACGCTTGTTGCTGCTGTGTCTCTTCCCTTCAGACATCATGACAATAGGTAAATGCAATGATGCAAACGATAGATACATATATACCTGGCATCAGTATTAGATGGCTGGCAGGTTTACATTAGGGGTATTTTATTTTAGGCCTTTTCTTCCATGTATACTGTTAGCAACAGTAAATTCTACAGGAATAACACAGTCCAATGCAGTATCCTCTCATACGTCAGATTTGTTGACGGCTTCAGAAGCGCTATTCTCAAACATATAAAATTAGTTGTGCTCTCTTATGAACTCTCTGTACACTCTTATGAACTGGCTGTAATTGGCTGGGTGACTGTTCAGTCTGTCTAACCAGAACTTAGTGCAGACCACAGGAAGGCGGAGCTGGGCATCACAGGCTAATAATTAGAATCGTTAGTCTAATAACCCAGGGAGGATTTCATGAAATACATCAAAGCGCATTTATAAGCTGAATATAGTCCTGGGGCTAGAGGTGAATCAGCCCGATCTTAACAAAATCACATTTTTCCCACAACCTGTTGGTGGTGCTGTTGTTTGTAGGTCTTTGTGGATGAAGAAAATTAAACCTCATTTTGTTCCACAAAAATAAGTGATTAATCATGATTACCTAACAAGAAGAATGTGATTAAAGCTTATTTAATTTATTTGTTAGCCCTAACAGGTATAATCATCTGTATACTATGTTTTTTATTTAAGATCCACAGGAAACAATGTATCTTGAGTACTGTTTCCAATGTTGTAAAATAGTAGTTAGGATTAGTTAAAGTTTCTGTTGTCTAAAAAGTGTTATAGTCAGCAGATGATGACCCAGAGTGGCTGTTTCCTCCTCATGCGATCTGGAGTTGTCTATTTCTCAATTACATTAGGATTCCTCCCACTGCATAACAGTGTGGCAGGATGGAAGCTGTTCCGTTAATTGGGCTAGACTGAATCTCCATCCGTGCGGGGACTTCTCATGTGAATAAATAAATTATCCTGTAACTTCAGGATGTCCTCCTGTGACTCCAGCCTGTCAGAAGACGAAACCTGAAGTGACTCACCCATTGTGAAATTATCCTAATTGAGGAAGAGTTGAATGGACATTCTTTTATTGTCAGGTTGTAGGCAAAACTGATGCACCCAAATCTTCAGACTGGTGTCTTAAAATAATGATTAGGCCCATTTAAATTCTTCTGCTTTCTGTGTGGTGTTAGTCAGTATGTGTCAGTAGTTTGGCCACTGTTCAACATACCTGAAAAAGTAAGACATAGCAGTGAACAAATCTCAGATCCCATTTATTCTTGTCAGCTGCACTGTCTAAAAAATAGTGTTAGAGAGCGAGCCCTTAACTGCATAGCTATAAGTTGCAAAACTCCACAGGAAGTGACTAAGACAGACAGGCAGTGTCAAGTCAAATTAGGTAGAGTAGAGAGGAGACTGATGGCGAGTTAACCTTTCCCTTCATTTCACACTTCGTCTTCCCCCTCTTATCAGATAGGTGTCTGAGCAGTGCCTCCTATATCAGAGCTAATCTGCCCGGGTCACTAAAATTTCCATTTATTACAAGCCGAGAGTGGTATGTTATTGGCAGTCTTTAATGGACTTTTAAATTAGGAATGGAACAGCTACACAAGCAATCAGGTGGACAGCCATCAGACAATTCAGAACACATTTATTTTCTCATTACCGTATATATTTACAGAGTTCTGTTTCTTGAGCTGTTGCCTGATTTTCAAGCATGGAATTAGACGGATTTGCTGTTTATTCTAGTTCAATTAAACACAACACTGTGTCATGACCAGCTCATGGGCAATATGACCACCTTTAACATTATTGTGATACATTTTCACATTATATTAAAAGATGCTTTTCTGGGTGTATCCAGGATGTCATCAATATCACATATTTCCTTAAAAAAGAATGTGATTAGATATTTTAACTTGAATGTAGTGTAGTGCATATTGTGAATTTGTAAAATGTTATATAATATCATGCATAGTCATGTCAGTCTGTTCTGTATCAAATTCTAAGGGTTCAATTATCAGGACATAATGATCAGCTGGTCCTTACCAGATTCTAAAATAATTGAAATCTAGCATTGTGTATAAAACAACACAACAGATACTACTGTATCATTATTTCTTTAACAAAAAATATGCCAAAATGGAGAGGCCATGTGTGAAAAACTAAGTATACTCTATGATTCAACAGCTTGTGGAACCACCTTTAGCAGCAATAAAAACTTATCATTTTCTGTATGACTTTATTAGTCTCTCACACAATTGTGGAGGAATTCTGGCCTTTACAATGTTGTTTAAGTTAACTGAGGTTTGCCAGCATTCATTTATGCACAGTTTTCTTGAAGTCCTGCCACAGCATTTCAGTCAGGTCGACTCAGTGACTGTGCCCAGGTCCTTTGGCTGTTAAACAAGCTGAAATCATCACACCTCCACCACCATGCTTGACAGTTGGTATTGAGTGTTTGGGCTGATTTGCAACATTGTTCCAGGTATCTTGTGGTTTGTTTGCAAACCTATGATGCCATGTTGTTTTTATAGCAAGGCTTTTTCCTGGCAACTCATTCAAGCAAACCGTACTTGTCCAATCTTTTTCTGATGGTACTCTAATGAACTTTAACATTTAACATGGCAACTGATGCCTATGGATATAGCTCTTGGGTTTTTTGGAATTTCTCAGAGGATTTCATGGTCTAAACTTGAGGCGTATTTTTGGGGATGTCCAATCCTGGAAAGACAACTGCTTTGAATGTTTTCCACTTGCAAAATATCTTTCTCACTGTAGAATGATGAACTTCAAATTGCTTGGAAATGGTGTTATTACTCCCAAATTGATGGACAACAGTGATTGCTTTAAGATCATAGCTGATGTCTTTCCTCCTTGGGGTTGTAGTAAGATGCACCTGAACACTTCAGACTAGCAATGTTAGTCTGTTTTCATGAATGCTCACACTTTATGATGGTCAGTTAATCAAGAACATTGCATCAGCAGTACCTGAACACTACTTACCCTCATAATGGAAACATTAAGGCTGTACTTAGATTTTCCTTCTGTATTTTAACCTAATAAATAATGACACAGTGCAAAATAAATAATGTTAAATAAATAATGACACAGTGCACTATGTCATGTTGTTCATGTATAAGCATATTATTGTTATATAAAATACATTTCACAAGCAAAACACGTATTTTCTCATTATTAACATTACTAACAAAAATCTTTGCTGTTTGCTTCCATTCTAGATTTGCAAAGTCATACTTCAATATATTGAAATGGTCAAGAGATTCATGACAGACTTCCCTTCAAAGTTAATAAGGAAACTCTTTACCATGTCGCCATTACTTTTGTGGCAGTCCCTTGCTCTGGACATTTTCCAGGGCAGTGTAGTTGGAACTCAAGTTCTATCCACTGGAGCCCAAAATGAACTGTCAGAGGACCAGCCCAGCATGGAACAGGCTATTTCATGGACTAGCAGTAGCAGCAGTGGGGTAAGAACCTTGTTCAGATCATGGGACACACTAGAGCATGTACACTACACCAAACGGCATCCTAGACACCCCATTTCCAAGCACTACTGCAATTCGTGGGGAAAAGTAGTAGAGATGTGTTTGATGGAAACTAGGCCAAAAGACCAGGCCCAGATAGCATGAGCCTATAGGCCAGTGTAACCAGTGGGTAATTAATGTTTCCTAGTAATCAAGTTTGCATGAACAGTTGTGAAGAGATGCCCTAGAGTGAACATGGGCCTCTACCAAGAAGTGAACTGTTCTAGGGAAATTAAGTCTAAATTTTAGTGTTTGTCATTAGAATTCATTTAATGCTATCAGACGCCACCCTGCTGGTAAGTCACTGCGGCTTCTCAGTATGAGAGAACTGCAGTTTTTATCCACATGAAACTAATGTTTTGGGTAACAGAATAAGAAATCATTTATTATTCAAAGTAATTCATAGTCAAAGTGTCTCAGAAAATCATACAGATTATTTGGGAGAATTGTCAGTGAAAATATGAGCAACAATGAACCCCTTTCATTTTGGAAGTTTAGAAGATATTTTAGGAACCTTTTGTAAAGTTGAGGACTCTGAATGTTTCTGTAAAACATTTATTAATAATTGTTCTCAGGTTCCAAAAAGGTTCTTCTACGTACCATCTTTCCTTTTTAAGAGTAAGGGGCGAGAAATTAAAAACAAACAAACAACAGAAAAACAAAAAAAAAGAAATACATTTCTTTTCAAGTATGGCTTCAATAACACTAACAGTTAATAACACTTATGCAGCTGTGCTTGAAACACCAGAGATGAATGAAGCATAGGTAGATTAAAGATGTGTATATCCTCTATAAATTAGCTCAGCCATGACTAGACTGCAACATTTGTTTCAGGCAGTGGTGGTAAAAGCTCTTGTGCTTCTCTGGGCAGACACAGTAAGGATGGTAAATTAAATTCTAAATGGAAAGTAATAGTTCTCTTGGGCTTTCTCTGGAGAGCCGAGAGAACTGGATAGGTTATGTTTCCAAACATCCCTAGTGCCGTTCTTCTGAGGCAGGCCTTTCTGAACAACATTATGCATGATTGCCAGTTTAATCTCAGAGCTGTTTGTGGGTTGATTGATAATTTCAAAAACTTGGAGATCTTCTTTAACATGGAAGAGTAGGGCTACACCATCCATTTATCATGCACTAACCCTGTTCTCTAGTTATCATGATGAAACAAATCTTTTTTTTAAATGAAAACTAAATTTTCCAAATATGTAAACTTTCAAAATATACCATTAGCTCCTTCATCCAGTTGAGCTGTTTCTAATATTTTAGTAAAAATAAATAAGCAGAAAAACAATTTGTTTTTGTCCTGAAAACTACTTCATTTACATGCAGCATGTCCACCAGTCTGTAGAAGTTCATTCATGCTGAATTCATAAGAACTGCATTTTAAATGAGGCACAATACAATGCAGCCCTTCAGAACAGAGACAAGCAAACCTGTTTAATTCTAAGGAATAAGGTGAGGTTGGAAAATTGTCATGTAAAAAAATAAAACCACATAAAACCACACAAATACCACATTTGGAGAAAAGAAAAGAAAAATAAAATACGAGACTAGTGTGAGATGGGGTGGCCCTGTGATTGCATGTTAGTTAGCTGACTTTTTATTATGTGTGGTGTTGTGTTTTTAAGAAAGTGCTACACTGTTAGGGGCGGTTGGGTTGCATGCACATGATTGTGTGTGGGGCTTTGGTTGTTAGGTTAGGTTCTGTTTACAGTAACCTTGGGGCTTTCGCCATTGTGAGTAATGTGGTGCTAGAAAAGAAAAACATTGTTTGTAAAAGGGCAATTTCTGTGCTTCAATAAATGCTACATTATGGGCAAAATGCTATTATTTCTCCTATCCGCTCTTACACTGTCTGATTCAACAGGTTTCTATTCTTCTATACAGTTATATATTTAAAAATGATAGCATTGTTTACATATATTTTTAATGTATTCTCATTATCCAGAGAACCAACATTACTCTTTCAGTTTTTGCATTTCTCCACCACTTTTTTCTTCCAAGATGACACTATGCACACATTTTAAAAAAAGACATCTGCAAACTTAACACTGCACCTCTGGACTAGTCTATGCCTCGGGCACTCCACCCACATGTACCTGGAATGTCTTATACCTAAAGTAAGCTAAACAAGCCCAGGCTATAGGGATTCTAATTGGTTATCCACACATCGCTATGTATGTACTCATGTGCAACAGGTTTCTAGCTTTCAGTTCAGTTCACGTTTAAAGTAGTGTACCAGGAGATTATGTGATTACATATTTTTACAAATATCTCAATTTCGGCCCATCATCCTCACAAATTTCTGTGGAAGCTTTGTCCACCTGCTGCTGAGGCATTCAACTAGCCAGCTGAAGTTTTAAATGCAAAATCTAATCACTTCTTTTTCACAAAATTCATGTTGCAAGCTTGACTTTGTTCATGGCACCCTGAGGAGAACATGCAAACTCCACACACACAAGGCTGGGACTCGGATTTGAAGCCCCAACCATGAAGATGTGACGCAACAGCGCTTAAGCCTTATAGATGTTTCGTTTATCTATGTGTGTTGCACACATAAGACAATGGCCTCCCATGAGACAATGGGGGGTTACTGAGACAATGGGGAGGTTAACCTTTATGGCAGCCTTTTCCCCCACTCTCCCCCACTCCAGGCACCACTGAGTATTTGATGTAGTACCACCTGTTTCACCTACACATACATATTTTGCTCTCTTGTTAAAAATTATATTTTCACTACAATATGAGGTTGGAATCAATAAAACCTGTGATCAGATGTACCCAGAAATGTGTCAACATTGTTTTATTGGCTCTATTTGTATCAATAAATTCATAAGTACATATGTATCCAAATACCTACATATATACATCTTCACTATTAATCAGAGGTTCTGATGCTTCTTCAAACCTGCAGCTGCTTTATCATAAGTTGCCTGGAGTGTTTCAGCTTTGCACAAGTGTTTTCTTTACATTACTCTCTTAATATGCCACTGGCAGCTGGCTCTACTAAAACCCTTTCCAGCATCCCATCATTATGCCATGGTAGCAGTGGAATTAATGGCCTTAGCCTAGCTCAGCTCTCTCCCAATTTCTATCCAAATTACCTGGCAAATTAGCTGTGCTGATGTCAGCAAAATGGATGATTTTCTCCCCGTGGAAGCCCAAGCTAGACCTCAGAGCTTATCACAATGAACAATGCAAGTAATTGTGTTTTCTAACAGGTCCATTTCTCCATTCAAATGTCCATATAAATAAGTGTGTCAGGACAGAAAGCTCCTACCAGTGATCAGTGAGACTGACATCTTTCTGGTCATTTAGAAGAATAGTTACTTGTAGTATGAAATGGCAAGAGAGAATAAGTATTTAAATACATCCTTAATGTAAGTTAATAAAAAAGAACATCTGCATTCATTTGTCCTTTTCAGAAAATGTACTATAGCGTACAAAAATAACTAAACCGTGTTTGAACTGCAACTTCCTGTGATATAATAGCCTGTGTTTACAGACAAGAGAATGACAGTTTATGTCAAACATTGCAGAATCTGTCATGACATAACCATGCCATTAATATAACAGTGTCATGTCGCACTGTTTTGCAGCTGTGTTCAAGTAAAGCATTACTGACCCGGTTTACACTGGGACATATGCCTAGTATCACAACTGTAAGATTTTAGGCACATGCATTCACAATTTCTATGCCTTTTTTTCTTTTATTCAAAAGAAAATATTTTTTTTCTCACAACGGTTCATCTTTACAAGGCATTTAGAATAATTAGCCTGTGTCATCCCTGTCATTAAAATATTAGCAGTTCATATTTATATTTTCCATTTTATAAATACTTTAAATCCCCCACTCTGCCTTTAAGACTAAAGTATGTTACAGACCTCTGTTCTACTTGTCAGTGCTGAAACATTTCGTATAACTTTAGCATTAATAGCTTAACTGCTGTAGGATGAGTGTAGGCTGATTAATGTAATAAATTGGTTTAAATGAACTCAAACTGGGCTGTCTTGGTATCTTACTTTCTGCATATGAGCTAGGTAGTGAAGGACATGTTTTGAAACTTGAACCGTTCTCATAATGCACATTACATAAAATGTAATAAAGAAGTAAAAACTGACTCTTTACATTTCTTTTAAAGCCTTTTCTTTTAAAGCAGGTGTCACAATAAACTCTTGCCATGTGTAATGATCATTAATAGGAAATTATTATTAGTCCACAAGCCCATTTTTCATTTAATACACCACTCAGCCGATTATCTCATTACAATGGCACCTGTTAAGAGGTGGGATATATTAGACAGCAAGTGAACCATCAGTTCTTGACATTGATGTGTTGGAAGCAAGCGAAAAGGCAAGTGAAAGGAGCTGAGTGACTTGACAAGGGTCAAATTGTGATGACTAGATGACTGGGTCAGAGCATCTCCAAAATGCCAGGTCTTATGGGGTTATTATCTTTAAAAAGTGGCCCAAAAAGGGACAACTATTGAACCAGCAACAGGGTCAGGGGCATCCAAGGCTCACTGATGCAAGTGGGGAATGAAGACTTGCCTGTCTGTTCCAATAGAAAAGCTACTGTAACACAAATTGCCAAAAAAAAGTTCATGCTGGCTAGGAGAGAAAGACATCCGAACACCCAACGCATTACGTAATGTGATGTCTATGGTTTTGCATAGTTGCAGACCAGTCAAATTGCCCATGCTGACCTTTGTCCATGGCTAAAATAGCCTATAATGGGCATGTGAGCATCAGAACTAGAACGCAATAGCCTAATCTGAATAATCACATCTTCTCATACTTCATGTAGAAGACATATGGATGTGGGTGCACCGCTTTCCTGGAAAAGTGATGGCATTAGAATGAAGGCAAGCCAGCAGAGGCAGTGTGATGTTCTGGGTAATGTTCTGCAGAGAAGCCGTGAGTCCTGGCATTTGTGTGGCTGTCACTGACATCTACCACATACTCAAACATTGCTGTCAAGTACACTGTAATATCATGGCAACAGTATCATATGGTTCAAGGACGCCCCACTTCACAACTTACAGTGCTTGATAGATCTGCTGCTAACCTCCTGGTGCCAGACAACACAGCACACTTTCAGAGGTCATTTGGTGAAGTGTTTGTCAAAGCTGGTCAAAGGCATGTGGTTTTAATGTTATAACAAGTGTATAGCACTGCTTATTTCTTTCATTTTCTTTTTCCACTCATTCTACTATTTTTATGAATATGCATTAACATATGTGGGCAGTTTGTTTCCATAGAAACCCTGATACTGACCTTTCCACCAACGGACTAATGTCATTCTTGTAAGGATTAAAGATAATGTTCTAGCTATGTCGAATAAAATCCCAGATGTAATTTTCACAGTTCCTACTGCATAAATGGCCTAAGGATCAGTGATCTTTATCAAGGACTGAAAACTGATCCCTACTGACATCATCTGCCTCTGCTGTATGGATGTTGTGTTAAGAAGTTACTTTAAGAGAGCTGACTCAATGCCTGGCATATGTAAGTTGCTCTAGGCAAAAGCACCAACTGAATTATAAAGCTCTTGTTTTGTTGAGTTAATTAAATAAAACGATCTCAATGGACAAACCTCTAGGCTGTTCATTGGAGAAACATGGCCTCTTCCATACATGTCATAATAATACGATTCTGTGATAATGGGCATCAGCGATGCCATATTTTTCATAGCTGCCCAGATTAGATTTGGCATTGTGGTAGAAGCAATTGTGACTAATCATGTCCAGATATGCAAATACTATGTACTCTGCTTACACATGTAATCCATAAGGAGCCTTTAGTCAGTCTTTGCCTGAGTATTCCAGCTGTAAGTCCCCAGCATCTTTGGGTCCACGCATCCATAATGCAAGAGACAGCAAGATACAGGATCCAGCTCCCTCTGCATCTTGCAGTGGCCAAGAAAATGACATTTAAAATGCAGCATATGCCTCTTCAAAAAACCCTCAGCAAAGTAAATTATGGGAAGCGCCACAGGGGTAACTGATCTTTGCATGGAGATGCACATTTTTAGTGCCGTCTGGAAAGCTTCTCTGCTGAAATGAGTCTTTCTGATAGCCAAGTTCCCCAATATTTAAGTACCTATTGATAATTCAAATTCAATTAGGGCTGCGGCAATAAATCTCCACCGTCACTCCAGGCAAGGGATCTAGGACCCGCCTTACCTGCAGTCCAGAGAGGAAAATGGCTTTTTTAATGCTTAAAAATCGAGCACTATAATTCTGAATGGGGTTTTTACGGAGTTGAGAGGAGACAGGGTGCCTATGGGGGTCAGAGGAAAGGATTTACAGCGCACTGTGTCCTGAAATGGTGAAAGCTGGATTAATGTGGATGACAGTAAAGGCGTGTCCTTTGCTGGCATTACTCAGTGCACTATGGGCTCGCATAACCTGCTGCATGACTGAGACAGAAGTTGTCACTAAAATACAGAAGTCTGTCACAAGGAAAGAAAAGAAAGACTCGAGTCATGGCATTACGGAAGGGCTTGGAATTCATGCAAATAGGTTTTAGAAATTGCTTTTTTACATGTCGTTTAATCTTTCTTAAGCACAACTTATAGCATTTGCGTTCTAAAAAGATAGATAGCTAAATCACATTCAAAACCAAAAATCAGATAAGGGAAATAGATGTATTTGAAATGCAGATTAATGCAGATAAGTATCTTGCATTTAATGTGCTCAGTGAACAGGAGTAGAACACAAAGTAAATGAAATAGCCTGAATATTGCCTGCGTTTCCTGAGAAGGCCAAAGTAATAAAAAGTTTGCTGTTTTTTCCCCTCCTCTGCTGAAGTACAGCATCATATGGCTCTGTTTGTTCTGGTGAGTTATTGATAGAAAAACCCTCTATGAAAAATCTTAAATCTGTTCCTGCCAGTATGAGCAGATTTGAAACTAATTTCAGCCTTTCTACAGCAACCCATGCACCTGTGTAGTTGCTGGTTTGTGATTTTCAAAAGACAAACATTACACTTTGCTAATGGTTTTAACAACCATAATTTGCTCTTATTCAGTAAATACCACATCAAAACATCTTCCAATATCTATTAGCAATCCATGAGCAAGACATTTTTTCTCAAAACAAACCCTTCGTGGGACTTGGAGTTACAAGAGCTGTCAAATGACTCATAGCTTTGATGGTTAAAAAGACGTTTATTCCCTTTGTCACCAGTCTAGTTGAAGATTTTATTATTGCTGTGATATCAATAGATTTCATATTCTCTCTCTGTCTTTCTCTTTCTATTACGTTTATTGTCTATTGTTGTAGACTGCCTGCTGCAGCAATGCTTCTGGGAACTGGGTAGAATAATGTTATTTCTGGGTGCAACTCTGCACTGGTCATCAGGGACATGCAGTAACTTTAGGCTTCTTTGGAAATCATGGGGTTTTGTGATCTTGGAAAATATGGGCTGCTATACTGATGATGCAAAGTAGCTCTCAGTGTGTCCCATGTCAGTTTTTAATATGTGTATGTTATTCATACATAGCTTTGCTAGAATTGAAATTCATTAAAAGTGCATATGTTGCAGTGTGATCCTGACAATCCTGGGGCCCTATGCAATTCAACGAGGTTGTTTCGACATGAAAGGAAGACAGGGTCCATGTGTAATTTCAGAAACTTATGCACCTTGCATTGTGAGCATATAAGGCCCACTGGTTGTGTTCCTAAAGGTCAACCATTCAATGTTGTGCCACAGAGGACAACAGTTTTGTATTTCCTGGATTGTCTTTATCATAAAAGTTGCACTTAAAACTAATTCATAGGCTTTCAACTGATGTTTGGAGGCGGGGATGGAAGGTGGTTAATATGTGTGTGTGTGTGTGTGTGTGTGTGTGTGTGTGTGTGTGTGTGTGTGTGTGTGTGTGTGTGTATGTGTGTATACATGTATGTATACAAACATGGAAAAGAAAT
>JBBPDB010000019.1:8602177-8618080 GCA_037974465.1 Brachypetersius altus
TTTAAGCTGTTTTTCAGGTAAGAAACAGTCGTGGAATTCTTAAGCACTGATGTACGTCGCTCTGGATAAGAGCGTCAATGTCAGTGACCTTTACAAATTTCAAAGAAAAACAAATTATAAGCTTTAAATGTCTGTGTTTAGTTTAGAATGGCCAAAATCTAGACCGTGTGAGATAGCCTAAGATTAGCACTTAGCTTATATTTTGCAAAAACCCAAAGGGGCACTTCCAGAAATTAGCATTAATGTTAAAGGAGGCATTTTGACATTTCTAAAAGTCTGACTAAATAGTCATGTCTTGCCACTTACACTATATATAAACATTGGTGTGGCCAAAAAATTCATACGGGTGTGTACATCAGGCGCAGGTGTCCTATTGTAGAAGGAGATCAGAAGAATCGTTTTGAATATACAAACTAATTATTCCTCATTCCTTGAGGAAACACATTTTAATCGTTATTGTCTTTTAATTGAGTTATTTTGACCGTCTCGATAAACATTAAAAAAGCCATTTTAATGAATAATGAGGCGCCAAAGTTTTATGAATAATTTAAAGTAATTTTGTTATTGCTGGTTTGACCATGTCTGTGTACACTCTCCTCTGAGCAGTTTTTCTCTCTTGCTCTGTGAAAGCAAACAGGACGCGTGTTGGAATTCTCCTCCACGCCTGCACAGCTTGCATGCCCCCCATTCTCTCATCTCACCTTTCCAGACTGTCACAGTGAGTCCCGTCGCTGGAGCACACACTCACACTGTGCACACACACACACACACACATACACACACACATACACACATACACACACTTCATCACAGCCCCAGTGGCTCCCTCTCCCACCTCAAATCATCTTTAATTAAGGCTGCACTTTCTCGCGCTGTACCCCACGGGCTTTAGGGGGACAAGGAGTCTCCTCCGTAGTTTATATTCTGAGCGCTGAGAGGAGAATTACCCAGTTAACAGGCATATGGCACACTATCTACCCTGGGAACATCAGGGCATGTTAGGAAAATTCATGTTGAATTCAATGGAGGCATGCTAATTAAATCTGGATTAATTTACCTTGACAGACTGCAGTTGACATTGCATCAGCGCTGGCGGGAGTGATGTGAAAATGTTGTTTGATTGAGCAAGTGGGATGTAGCACTCCGCACGCATCAACAGATGTTCATATTTTAATATATGTTAATGCTTACAGTTAAGCAAATACATCTGTTTACCATTACATTCGACCAGCTTTAGCACGGCAGAAAGGAAAAGATGAGATTCTCTCATTTCTATCTGGAGGCATGGAGCCCCGCATTAGTTCAAAGTCCGCTATGTTTCGTTAAACAAAACACAGAGCGGGGCTCCTTTGGGTGGTACTGGATAATAGTATGTAATTATGAATTCTGGTCTTGGCGGCGCAATGGCCTAGCTGTTGTCTGTGGATTCTCTTTCTTATATACACTCCAGCACAGCACAAAATAGGGCATCCAAAAAGGGATGATCCAGTAAATTCCCTGCTCTTCAATCTCTGCAAGCCTTTGGTGGTTTTATGGGCCAAAGACTCTACAGTTTAGCACACTATTGCACACATTCACCACCATGCCTTTAAACCGTCTGAATGGTTTGCGTGTTCAGAAGCTCTTTCCATATGAAAATGGACAAATAATTCAACTGGCCATCCTTTTTCAGAGGCTGTTGGATTTCTTTGAGAAATGATTGGTGTGTGAGCACTGTATTAAATGACCATTGATTTTGTGGATAAAACTATACATTGCTTTTATTTATGTTTGGAAATCTGACCCATAGGTTGGCAAACCATAACGACTGGGTCTGATCACATCCACGTTTCTCACTATTAGAAATCGCAGCTGCCTAAAATCACACACACCTTCTTGTGAATGGCATTTGTTGATTTGTATATCCAAATATTAGAATGACTCTTCACCATGAGTGCACTTTAAAGCCATTAAATGTGCTCTAAGAAGCTTCACCTCTTGAATTATCTTCTCATCTTGAATCTCCACACCCCAAATCTGACATCTGAAACACAGAACCACTTTTCAGCTCCATTATAAGTCCACTTCACAGCCGAGCACTTTCTCTTGACAGATTAAGAAGTTGGCCGTCCAAAAGAGTGGCCTGCAATTACATTTACGTGTGTATTATTTATTTTTTTATTTATTTGCCCAAAAGGAAATGTGTTCTGAAAGACAAGTTTGAAGCTCTCGGGTCTGGCACTGCACATAATCCAGAAAAGTCTACATCACTGATAAACGCTGACCCAAAGTCACTCACTCCCCTGTAACATCTTTAATGTTCGGAGACTCGGCAGCAGGGCTTGGCTCTACAGAGATTAAAATGTCCTCACATCCTCACACGTCTCTCAGCTCATTCTGTCACTTTGACATGGCTGTCTCTTCCGCAGGGACACTGTCTACCATGCTGAGCACGCTACTGGCAGGAGCGAAGTCCATGTCTGTCTCAATCTCTCTCTCTCTCCCCCGCCCTCCTCCCTCTGCACACATTAATTGGACTGCAACTATATCCTAACATTTAGAGGTTACATTTAACAAGACATCCAATTAATCTGCAATGGTAATTAGGTGGAAATTGGGTGTCACCAAAGCCACCTCTCTATTTAAAGGCCAATTTGTTTGCATGATCAGCAAACAACAATTAGTGCAGCCAGCCCTGTCCCCAGAGCCAATAGGAAGACAGGAAGTCAAAGTTATTTTACAGTTCTGAGCACTAACTGAGTGTATTGGCATATTTTCAGGTCTAGCTTCAGCTCTATGACTAATCAAACATAAATAACAAATACCCAAGTCTTGTAAGGAGGCCGAGTCTCTTTTGATTCTTTAAACCCTGATACTGCACAGTTATGGGGGTATTTTTCAGTATATGAAAATGCCACTTATTCCTCTAATAATGGGTTATTCTGTCTGCAGATCTGACTTGAAGTCTAAAAATGTAATGGACACTCAAACACAAACATAACCATAAAATGTAAAGTTAAGTTACATTTGGCAGGGAGTTACTGTAGTAACAGTGGAGGTAACTGTCTTTGTGAATAGTGCAAGTAAGAGTCTCTGAGTGTTTGCCAGAATCTTTATTGCCACATATAAGAACACAAATAAGAACACAAACAAGCAGTCCCTTAACTCTAAGGGTGGTTTTATTTATTACATGGATTTTGCACAGCAGTAAATAATTTTTATCATAATTGTTCATTTTAAGCCCCTGCAACACCCCACATGCTCTGTATTTACACTATGGTAGAGCAAACCATTTGCAGCTTTGTGAAGGTTTAGCATTTAAAGGCTAGATCCATTAAGTGTGATGTTAGCCAATGCAGGCATCTGTAACAGAATTAGCAGTCTGTGATTTCCTCCAAGCATGTTGACGGAGGAAGCATGTGCTAGCCCTCATCCTCCCAGCCTGGCAGCATCATGTGACAGGTGGTCAAATTGGTCCTGACTATGCTGATGGAACGTGATGAGAAAAAAGAAAATCATCCAGTCAAAGTAAAAGTCTCACCAAATTCTCATCTATCTACTGATCTCAGTGTGCACCATAACTTTGGTCTTGACACATCATGGCATGAACCCTGCCACACTTTACTAATTGTATCAGCCACCATCCAGTGAAATTACATTCTTGTTTACACAAAGATTAGAAATATCCAACTTTTTGTTGCTCTTTTCTCTTGCTTCCACTGCTGTTGCTGCATAAGTGCAGCCTGTCCCAGTACAAATCAATAGAAATCAAAAGTGCTTTACCCCACTGTAATGAGAATGCAGTGTAAAGATCTCTAAATGGGTCCAACCCTCAATTCGTCAATATTATAATTACATGCCCCACATGTTAGTATTGTAATGCTGGCCGAAAAATTAGTTCCAGAATAAAAAGCCGTAAGGTTGATAATTCAATAGTATGTTTAGAGTTAAAAGGTTAACTAAATGTATGCACACTCAGTGCAAACTGTCTTTATCTGTCCATATATTTTTCTAAAACTTCATCCTTTCTTGCTTGGCTGTGGAGCTGTCATTGGTGCTAAAGTGCCCTTTCTGGAAGGGGGCACTTATAGCTGCAGGCCATCAAATAAACTACTTGGAAGGAATGTACTCACAATCCTGCCATTACTATGCTGAACACAAGTGTTGCCGCGGCTTGCCACTGTGAGCTCTTATCAATGTGACATTTGCTGAATTTCACTTCAGAAAATGATGCAAAATGAGGGGCAATAACAATGACAGCTGCCATCATTCCAACAGCTATTCCGAATGAGGTATAATGTAGTAGTCTACGCAGGCCCTTAATATGGGGCAACAGCTTGCTGAAGTGCACGTCTTTACTCTTCCCTCACGTCTCCAATATTTTTCAACACATTTATTGATAATTATATGAGGAAATTGGATAGAACAGAATGAGTCATCAGCAATCACATTACGTGCAGCGGCTAGATATCTACAGCAGCGAGTGACTTCTCATAAACGGGGGAGACACGTGGAATTAAAAATAGATAAGGCTTTAAAATGTCTTCAATTAGTCCTTCTCCCATGGGTGTCTGGAGAGTCAATCATTCATTCATACTTTCTCAGTGGATAACTCGGCTGAACTGAATTAATTGAATGAGACACCCTCACAAACAATCCGTCTAATAATGTTATCACAACCATGCCTCGCTTTTTGACATGCTGTATGAATTAACAAGGTTTGGGAAGGGGGTCGGAGGAGGACTAAAGGATGTTTTTCAATTATCATTTGCTTGTCTTTCAGTTCGGAATGAAATGTGGAGGAATGGTTTAAAACAAAGACGCATCAAAAACATCACGGATGAAACAGGGTTTATTTACTCTAAATGAATAGTGAATCATATTCGGAACATAATTCTGATGGAGAAGGACAGGGTAGTTGCAAAGAATGACATCTTATTGTCAATTATGTAGTGAAGAAAATAAGTGTTAAAAAAATAATGGTCCAAAGGTTCTTCAGAGGAATCCCATTGGTGGAAAACCTTCTTGGAAAAACATTTCTGTAAAACTGTAAAGAGCCTCAGTGCAATGTAATGTTTCTACAGTAATTATTATTTTTTTCCTGTAAAAAAGCTAAGAACTATTTTGCGACCTTTTTTATTCAGAGTTTACTTCTAATTAAGTAAATGTTTTAGCAAGTCTTCCTCCATTGCTTGCAAAACAGAAGCTGTGTAAGTATGTGCGCCTATTTATATTCTTGGTGCACCTGATCTCCACACTAACTGCAGCTCAGTAGTTACTTAGTCACAGTTGATGACCCCAAGAAGAAAAGGTCATAGCTGATGATACCTTAACTCTGTTTGACATCTGACACTGGAGGTAATGAGCTGCAAATAAGCAGAATAGTTGGTTTATTTACCAGGAGAGCAGAGACCTGGGTGGAGCTAAAGGGCCACTTCTCCAGGAGGATAGTGTGTGAGGTGATTATACTACAAGCAGCCTTTGACTGACAGGTAAACCTGAATTTTGAAACAAGGCTTTATATGATGTCAGAGTAAGAGCATACCTGGGTTTAGCTGTCTGCAATGTGGATTGAGACAGTCCTACAAATCACCATGAAATTTTCAGCCCACTTTGCAGGGATCTGGTTTAACTTCAAGAAAGATCTCACCCTAATTTGTTACTATAGAGTGTTAACCCTACTTAAAAATAGAGTGCAGTGTCATGTACCACACACACACACACACACACACACACACACACATATATATATTCACACTATAGTTCTGACATCATGGTTCGGTACAGTTCACAATACAGCAAAGTTAAGCAACAAAAAGTTCTAAAGAATGAGGCTTGGTTTGTTTTTGTTTTTGTTTTAAATAAACAGCAGTGTATTAACCAGTAAACACACACTCTTGCTTATATTTTATGTCTGTGTAAGGCAGCAGAAGTGTTACGCCAGTAGGTGGCGCTATTGCACCACTCTACGACCCTGGTTTATGATTTACTTGTGCTTTTTTGGTCCCTCTGTGATTCCATATTACCTCAATCACGTCTTGTCCGTCGTACCGTGTATTCTCCAAAAGGCATCATGTACCGAACCGTGACCCATGTACCGTGACAGTTCGGTACGAATACATGTACCGTTGCAGCCCTAATATATATATATATATATGCACCCAAAAATAAGAGCTAAACATAACCAGCTATGTAGACTAACCTAAATTATGCTATGATCCAAACAAAAAAAAATCCCAGAAATAGCAACGCAAGCTTCACATAGAGCATTCAGAAGGCCCATTAGTTGTCATGATAAGGAGTTCTCTGTTCTCACTGAGCAGCATTTGTGTAAAGCCTTGTGATAGCTGAGAGGAGATGAGAGGAACTTACATGCTGGTTCTATAGTCAAGAGCTTTCATTAGAGCATCGCCTTGTCCATTAGAAAGAAGCTTCAGGAATGACTATCATCTTCTGCAACTTTAATCAGCCTCATGGGAACAAACTTTTTTTTTTTCTGAGACAGCCTGATGCCTCTCCAAGTGCCTATTTCTAGAAACGTACCATGCTGAAAGTAGAAGTGAGTCTGAATGCATTTGAAGCCTCATTGTTATTTTAAGCATAGCCCATCCAGAGCAAAACCTGCTGCAAAAATGGGGACTATAGCATCACAATGCAGTGTCTAAATTAAAGAAATAGCAAGGCATCTATTTTTCTCCCGAGTGTTCTCTAGGGAAACCAGTATTCAGACTGTTGTTTTTGTTATTTAATACACGACCAGTGCATATTCCTTCGAATTTACACTTACCTTTTTGCCTTTGTATTCACAAAAGTACTCAGACACCAAGAATTAACTTCAGTGCTTAGTTGCAAGGCTGTTAGGTGGCAGAAGCAGCTCTAACATAAACACTCACTCAGGCCTTGGGGACTTTAACAGAGGAGAAGTGAGCCATGAACTACCAAAATACAGGCAGCATATTAATTGTCCCACTAGGGATAATAACACAGTAGACCTCTGCTACACAGTTCCTACACATGCATATCTCTTGGTTCCTCAGGTAGCTTTGGGGCATTCTGAGCACAGTTTGATTCATTGTATACAGGGAGAAACTAAAATCTGCAAAGCCTGCGGTCCAAACAGCGAAGACATGGACCAGTGAGGCAAAGCAGCAGCTTTAAGACAGTTTGGACTTCATCGATTGAAATGTTTTTGAAGCTGCAACTGACAACCTGGATGAACTGACTGACACTGTGACATCTTCTGCACGTACAACAATAACAAGCTGTAATTCACAACCAGACTGAGACAACTTTGTCAGGTCAAGGCGCATGGTTGCAGAAAAGGGGCTAGAGCTCTGTACAAACTGGTCAGAAACTCACTGAGATCAGAGCGATTGAAAGAAGCTACAAGGAAATGCAGGAAAACAGGTTGCCAGCCAACAGACCTGTATCTTTGTGGGGAGAACTGAAAAACAGAACTATAAAAGACCCCCCCTGCTGAGGAAAACACAGACCTAGATGACCTGAATGTTTTCACTGCATGTTTGTGGCACTGTGTGAAGTTCTGTGACTACAGGCTTCTACAGACCTGTCGTTTTGATGTCCATGGTCATAAAATCCTTTGAATGACTGGTGTTGACCCAACTTCAGAACATCACAGAGTCAACATTGGACTGTGCTCTGAGACTCCCACAGGGATCCTCTTTTTGGACTTCAGCTTGGACCGTCATCAGAAATCTTCTCCTACAAACTTCCCCAGCTTACTGCATCCCCCTGCCATCTGTCAGTGGATCAACAAGTACCTGACAGGTAGCATAAGGCTAGAGGAATCACATCTGGCATATGGAATGTCAGCACTCGTGCTCCCTGGGGATGTGTCCTTTCACCACTGCTCTTCTCCCTCTACACCAAAGACTGCACCTCCAAGCTCCTGAAGTTTACCACACTCTGTATTGCTTGTATACTGTATATGGTCTGTAAATAATATGTAACCTCTATTGTTGTCTTATATGATCTGTAAATTACTTCTATATTGTGCATTGTCTCTAAAAATGTAAATAGAACATGTACATTTATACATTGTATACAGTTTATACATTGTCTGTAGAACATCAATGGGTAGATCCAAATTCCTTAAATGTGGTAACATACTGGGTTCATAGATCTGATGTTTCTGTTTCTGGAAGGCTCAGAAGTGTTTAGATTTTTTGTAGCATTACAGTTCAACTTTAAAACCATTTCTCTCTTTTTAATTCCCCAAGGTTATGTGGATTTCTCTGAATGGCTGTCAATTTAAAACCCCTTTCCTGAATTTTCAATGAGAAAAAAAAGTTACGAGACTGGCTAAGTCATATTCTTAGAAACCAATTTTATGATTGTATGTTTGGAGTCTAATGTTCACTGCCTCTTCCTTTTCAGCTGGTGAGATATTATTCCCTTCTAATGTGTCCCAGAACATACTCTGCATTCATATTTTCTTTGTTGACATGCAACGCACCGTCACAAGAAAAGAAACAATCCTGTGCTTCACTGTGAACAGGGTTGTCTTGAGATCATATACATATCCTTTATTTCTCCAAATATAAATTATTCCCAAAGAAATCTTTGATTATTTTCTGACCATAGTACATTGCTTTAAAACAGATCCAAATTGTGCAGGTTTAAAATCCTTTGTTTTGGTATAGGAGGTTTGCACCAGGACAGAGAGGATTGTGGTTTGATTCTTTGCTTATTGTTCTTATTGCTACTGCTGTTTGTCTTTTCAAGTAACTGCTGGCTTCTCTCTTGCTTTCTTTATAACTGTGGTCTAAGAAAAAATCTTGCATGGCACACTTGTCTGAGAATTTTTTTGTAGTTCCACCAACTTTCTGATTGCATAGTATGAGACTAAATGTACTAGTTGTATAAGGTCTTCGCTTTTTGACCCTGCAGCGTTTGCTAATGTTGTCCCTGAGAACTTTATTTTGGCTCATGAATATGTACTTACTGGTTCACATTTATAAGTACAAGTACATGAAAATACATTACGTCTGCAAATTATGTGAATGAATATATGCAAGGTATTATGTAACAAAAACAAGTGTCCAATTACTTGTTTCTCTTCACTGTAGCGACTTGGCAGGGTTTATCCGTGTTTAAAAGGCAACAGATAAATAAAATGTCCATGGGCAGAGTTTATGGCCTTGAAGAGCCAAGATTAAAAGAGTATGAAATTAAAGGAAAAAGGCCAAAGTATAAGAAATGCCATGGTTATGGTCTGTGCATGGGGTGTTTATGACTGATAAAGGAAGATTAGTAGCCCTTAAAGACCACTTTATGTTCTCTACAGTGGTTTTATGCACTGATGAAAACGGAATGTCTTCCTTTTTCAAACCAGATGACTTGTGGTATAAATTTACGTCTCCTGATGTAATTTCCCTGCTTAGAAATTTCAGTGTCTGCTAGATCACTGTATCCAGGGAATATATTATACAGTGTACTCTCTAGTGAAAATGAGTAGAGAAGGAAAAAGAGCTAGAATGTAAGGCTAAAACATAGTGCTGCCAAAATATGTAACATTGAACAGTTCAGTCTCCAAGACTTATTAGCAAATAGATGTGAAATGTCTTGATATGTGTGTAACATTTCTTGGAGTCATCAGATTTAATTAGGACTGTTGAAAGGAAGATGATCCTCACAGCCTTACTGAGTCATTCTCTTTAATCCTGACTTCTAGATGCTCCCTCTCCGTTTCAACACTGGACTGCATTGTGCTACGCATTGTATTGAATGGCATCTAGCAGTAACAGAGGCAGACTGACTGAATGGCAGTGCACAGTAAAATGGGCAGCCTGAGAGAGCTTCGGGTTTCACTGTATAAGAGAAGTTTTTGTCTTGTTTTATTCTAATCTCATTCTTCTAGTCATGCCCCAGCCTCCTGGATTTCCTTCATTAGGGAGCCAGGCGTTGTGGGAGGAAAAAGAAACCCTCATCTCTCACCCTCACACAGACTATCTCCCTGTGAACAACACTGAGACCAATGAGAGGTGAAAAAAGAAACAAGTATACAGTTCTGTCGCTGACCAGAGATCCTACACACTGTATATCTGAGAGGGTTTACAGACACCAATGCATAAACAACACTTCCACACATTCAAAGCCTTCAGAAGTACATGAAAGCTCTTTTTTATTTCCAGACTTTGTCCACTACTTTGTGCTTACGATGTGTGCAGTGTGGGGAAATGTGCAAAGAATTCTAAATTGGCACTTATCCTCTCTAAGGAAGAACACCTGGTGACAAAAATACCAAAACACACGTACCCTGAATATTCCTGAATGCTTGTAGCATGAGTGACATTTGAAACATTGCATGTCTGTGTGGTTGGGTGGGTGGGTGTGTGTGTGGGTGTGTGTGTACTCATACTATTTACGACTCAAGCACACCTGACTCCTACAATGAATATGTTCGTATAAGGTTTTATATCTTCAGAGTCAAACATTTTTAGGAAATACGAAAAAATATCTAAATATACATAAATGTACCAAGCCTTTTCTTTATTTTCAGAGCATTTCTATTCATTTTTATATATTAAACAGTGTCTATATATGTAGGGTTTCATTCCAAAACACATTATAAACCACATTTTGTGTGACATTGATTTGACCATATGTATTTAATATATTTACATACATATTTTATGCATATATATGCTATTCAGTTTATTAGAGAAAACACATACATTTTACATCAGCTCTTATTCTTTTAACAAAAAAGGGTTTGGAATGAAAGCAAAACTTTATATCCCTTATTATTGTCTTAGCGCCCAGAAAGTTTTACTAGCAACACGGCAACCCTTTTTATTATTGCTTAGCAATGCTTAACCTACCTGAGAGGTGCTGCTGTGTGTTGAAAGTATATACTGTTATTGTGAGGTAGTGATTCATGATGATCTTATACAAAGTCTTAAGCATTTACATGCTTTAAAACATTTTTTCTTTGTGTATATGTGTTTGCTAATAATATCTACATATAACATTCGAATAAATACAAATAAACATAAATAAACATGTAGGTGGGATCCAACCCTAGAGGCTCCTCCAACCCTAGTGGAGCATCCAACCCTAGTGCTCCTCATGGCTCCTGTGGTGGAACGATTCAAGTATTGGGACTGGGTCAGTGGACAGAAGGCCCGTTAGCAGCTGAATGGGTCCCTTCGTGTGATTCTGAGAAATGAAATCTTTTTTGTGCTGCCAAGTGCCTCGCAATTCAATGCCTGTGTACTTGCCTGTCTGTCATTAAAGTCTGTTTGAACTCCTGCATTTGTGTCCTCTGTACCCACACTGAACGTCCTCAAGGAGACATTTGAAAATGCACACTGACACACATCAAAACACAGCATATTGTTTTTTTGTATTTATTCTAATGATAATGTTCTTGAAGAAATAAATATTTGCTGGCGAGATTGAGAGCTTAACACCAGGAGCATAACCTTTTTTACAGCTATTATTACTGCCTTTGAATTTTAAACAATCAGGTACTGCCAAAATTATCCTCCCCCTTTTTGAGTGGGATGCCTTCTCTTCTCTGCCCAGCGGTAGGCAACATATCATTTCCCTCTGAAGACGCTCTGCGAACATTTTCCATTTTGATCTTCCCTTTTTTCTCAAAAGAAGCTGTGGTCCAGGTCAGCGTCCCGCTGTGCATATCTCTCTGTGAAGGATATTCATCGATGCTATGACAGTGCCACTGCTGCGATGGAGACAAACTCTTCTAACTCATGTCCCGCTGATGGAGGTTCTGTCACTCCAATTATCAAACTGCATCTCAGAGTAGCGCTGAACTGTGCACAGGAATGACAGGGAGGTGCCATTACTGAATAAAACTTTGTCAGATGAGGTTGTGCAGTAAGTGTGCTTAGAGAACCAGCTGGATATTTACTTCCCGGAGACATTTTCACGATGCTGGAGAACAGAACATCTGACACATCTCTGATTCCGGTTCACTAGCCATGTAAAGAAGTTGAGCTGCTGCAGCTCCAAATAATTTATACTTCATCTGAAACACTTCACCTGCAGAGGCTTTAATCTGTCACTTGCTTGTCACTTATGCTTATTAAAAACAATTCAAACAAACACAAAAATGTTGCAGTAGGCCTAAGTGGTCCAACTTTATGTTAAGTGCAGCATCACTAACACAATAATGCTACTACTAGTATTCTACACTACAGAAGTGCAGCTTATGTTCCTGTACTTGTGTATCAGCTACAGTTTTTACTCCTGATAAGTATATAAAGTCAACACACATGAGTAAGTATGTGAAGTGTAATACTGTATGATGTAATTATGGTAAGTTCAAGACTGTTGTAAGTATGTAAAGTTTACTTATAAAGCGCTTTTCACAGACAGATGTCACAAAGCACTGAACAATAAAATTCCATAAAAGTTGTAAAATGCATAATATAAAATAATAGAAAGGATATATTAATAAAAACTATCAAAGATTAATCTCCATGAGTCTTCATTGCGAGGTACAGAAAGAAGACTCGAATATTGGTATAAACCTGCAAGAGGTCAACAATGTATTGACCACGTAGGGCTCTCTAAGTGAGGATGATTTTGTATTGTATCCCACTGAAATAAAAAAGGAGAGATTTGAGTTAAACGAGACTTACTTAGACATGTAAAAATTAAAGCGTCCCAAACAACTGTGTAAATGTTTATTTCAAAGTGGGACCAGTCTTAGATTAGGAATGTGATCATTGATCCATGAGAAATCAGTTTGTTAATCACCTCTCTAAGAAGTTGTCCTCCTCGATCCTATTTTAACATGCTTCATGCCAGGTTGTCTTGTCTCCATCAGCTTTGCTGCTGTGTAACAGGATAAACCCATCATGTTGATTTTTTACATCTACTGGAATTTCACCCCCATTCTTTCCTTTTTTTTCTCCCTCACTCAGCATAAGTTTCTCAGTCTCTTTATTCAACACCTCATGGGAAGGCTGTGAAAGCAAGATCTTATTATATAATGCTATATTTAGCCAGAAAAGTCAGAGAGAGAAGATAGAGTCAAGCAGAATGACGGCACAATCAGCACTTAACACTGACAAATGGTAGTCTCAACTAATTCATTCTGTACATAAACATAATAAATAAGAAATAAAACAGTTGTCCTGATAGCTTAAAAATCCTTGACCTGCTTATAAAGTTTCTTCCTGTTGTGATGTAGGACAGAATGTTGGCAAAAATCCTATTCAACTTAATGATAGATTGTAGCAATCTTTGTTTTGAGGTGCTGGGTAATGTTGAATTTCCAGTTTCAAATGCTTTTTTCAGAGCTGGACAAAGTGTCGATTCAAAACAAGCCTGTTTGAAATGGACAGTGATGAATTTTTTCACCACACTACCAACAGCTCAGATACATGACAAAATCTGTCTGATCTATTCCAACAGTGGGACCTTTCCAAGTACACATTTGTATGCAGAGCATGAATCAGTCAATTGTTCATTTATCTGAGAAAATCTACATGATTTGGAGGATGCATGTCTTGCATGGCTTAACACAGATTCTAACAGATTCTACAAATTAAAATCCACTTTTTTTCATAGTCATTACTTAAAAAGTGCCACTAATCCCAGTACAGCAGGCCAAGTGGCTCATTTGGATGACGACGATCTATTTCACAGCTTAAGCCATCACCCTCTGTCCCCAGCACGCTCTGTCAGTCATCACCTGCTCTCTGGTATGGGGATTTAATGTCCTTTATGTGTCCTCAGTTAGCCTTTACATGATGTCTTTCTTTCTTTTGCCTTTAGAGCATTTTGCACCCGTCTGAAAAACCTCATCTTACCCGAGAGCAAGCTTAGCTCTGATCTCTCACACTGTCGTTTTCTCTGCGGGGCTTAACATTCCACCAGTTCAATACGGAAGCATGTTTTATTCAGGTTTTAAAAGGAGCGTGTTTCAAATGTGAATTCATGAAATATTGGTCTTACGTCGATTAAGAGTAGCTTCGGACATGTAATGCATCTGAAATTCAGTGGTGGAAGCACCACTAAAGTACTGCACTAATTAGAAGCATCCCACTACTCCGTAGAGATTATTCTTGAATTGAAAGGAAATGGGATATGAAATCATCAGCATGTACAAGATTATTTTAGAAATAACGAAAGCAACCCAAACATATCTGGGCTGCCCAACAGTGGCATATCAGAAATTTTTGAGCTGGCCTGCTAGAAAGTTGCCCAAATTAGCCACATGAATAAACATATTTTACACAATTTGCCGTTTTTCTAGCTTTGTGTTTATTTACTGCTAAGCATGGACAAGAAAATGTGTAGTTTTCAGCTCTTAGTTAATTATTGGCTAACAATTGGAGTAAACTAACAATTGGAGATTTAGGCACCAGCAGAGTGATTTTTTTTTAGGAAAGGAGGTGTTCTCACAAAAACCACAGGAACTTTTTAAGAATGCAGTTTCTACATGTGTACTGGCAACACTCCAAAACATTAAACTAATGAGTTGCTACAGTAGCTTACTGTTTTATCTTTCTGGCCCTTGGCCCAACATTACACTTAAATCAATACCAGCTGTGGTACCAAAAATTTAGAGAAACAAAAAGTGGAAAAAAAACAAAACACAAAGATAATACGTATCCATCCTTGTATATTATGAAACTTAAAATAATGTAATAAATACTTATTTATTTATTTAACTCTGAGAAAAACAACTCAGAAAACAGTCATTACAGTTGCTAGAATCAATGTCTTTAATCCACCAGAGAATCCTACCTATACTCTATCAAGCGAATAAATCTCTCTTTAGAAGTGCTGGCCAAATCACTGATGGCAGACCCAGAGCTCTTTTGCCCACCTGAGGGGCTGCAGTATCCAACAGTGGGCTTATTGACAGCGAGGCGAGCTGCTGCACCAAGACCTTCCAGAGGAGGCCTGAGAGCGCGTGGACAAGGATCACTGTTCTCTCAGGATCAGTGGGCACCTACAGGAGAGATTGATCGGTGCTGGAGCTTTAGGGGGCAACAGAGAGATCTAAGAGCTCACAGACTGCTCCCAAGGCCGGGCTTAATGAAGTGCTGTTTAACAGATAACCTTATCCCTCAATTAGACCACTCTTACTCAGCTACTTTAGCAACACTACAGCAGGAGAGAAATACACCAGAGACAAGCCCTCAGAAGATAAACAGGCTTGAGAATCGTGATGGGCAGATCGATAGCGAAGCCGCAGCACAGTCAATCTTGACATTTCCTTTTCAGAATGGAAATGTTCCAAAATGGCTTGGAATAAAACCTGATGTATTACCATACCTAATGATGCTACATTAACATAAGTTCAAACATTTTTTTTCCTTCCCTTAAAATGCTGCCATTTCAGAAACATTTTGAAATGTGTTATGTTAAGAAAAAAAAAGTGCAGGCTGGAACTACTTTTTGTTTCTCATTTCTTTCTGCTCTTTATATACAGTGGAGGAAATAATTATTTGACCCCTCGCTGATTTTGTAAGTTTGTCCAATGACAAAAAAATGAAAAGTCTCAGAACAGAATCATTTTAATATAGAAACTGATTTGCATTTCATTGAGTGAAATAAGTATTTGAACCCTCTAACGTTTCTTGTAATTGATGACCAAGTTTGCGCATATTTTAGGAGGAGTTTTGGTCGACTCCTCTTTGCAGATCATCTCTAAATCACTAAGGCTTCGAGGCTGTCTCTGTGCAACTTTGAGCTTCAGGTCCCTCCATAGATTTTCTAATTGAGTAAGCCTGACTAGGCCACTCCATGACCTTAATGTGCTTCTTCTTGAGCCACTCATTTGTTGCCTTTGCTGTATGTTTTGGGTGATTGTCGTGCTGGAACACCCATCCACGACCCATTCTCAGTTTCCTGGCAGAGGGAAGGAGGTTGTCGCTCAGGATTTTACGATACATGGCTCCGTCCATTTTCCCGTTGATG
>JBBPDB010000019.1:8618180-8631582 GCA_037974465.1 Brachypetersius altus
TGCGGAATTCTTAAGCACTGATGTACGTCGCTCTGGATAAGAGCGTCAGCTAAATGCCGTAAATGTAAATGTAAATATGCTATAGTTTACATTGTATGAGGGTGATAATAAAGATTGTCAAGCTCATATACAGGATTAGACTGACCATCTGGCATATCGAGCATTTTCCTGGTGGAATTATGTGCTATTTGGGCTGACCGTTTATTGATTTGTTTGTTTCTTTATTGGCCTAACCTGTCCATAAGACTCATAGATCGGCGGCCCGACTGTCACTGGGCTGGCCCAAACAACTTTTTAAACACCACCACCATTTTCACTTTGGTCCCTGTGACTGTGTAATGAGTTTATTTCCTGACCACCAGCCCATGAAACACTCATCTGCGGCCCATTAATTATTATTTTTTTTCTCTCATGGGGCTGGCCCAATCATATTTTAAAACACCTCCCCCTTTTGGCTCTGTGCCAGTCTGCAGTGTCAGTGGATGAGATGGAGAGAAACTTGGAGATGGAGAGACAGTTAGTGGTTGTATTAAAACAAGCTATTTGCAAAGTTATAGTGATAACGCACCAATAAAACAATAGTTTTACAGCCGCGGTAGTTTGTCTTGTTACATTAATGAACACTGGTGAAATAAGCTAATAATACCGTCAATGTTAGCACTAAGATAATGGCTATTTATAACAAACAACAGGAGCATGGTGTCAGAGGCAGCTTTTTTGTAGACATTTATGAGCAATATACAGACATGAAAGACATCAACACTTTTTAAAATCTCTCTTTCAGCTACATCGTTTTTGACTGGCTCGGTTCACAATTTATTGAATACTACTTTATTGAATACTACTTTGTTGGTATACTCATTCAAGGGAGTGCAAAGATGGGTGGAGTGTGCAAGTGTATGAGATGGGCTGTTCTACCCCAAAATGCTAGGGCCCTGTTTTTGTCCCAGTCAGCCCCTGGGCATGTATAATGGTGCTTACATCTTGGGTTTACTTTTCTTACTGTTGACTTAACTGTTGAGTCAAAGGGCAGTTTGTAAAGAAACAATGTAAAGCACCATACATCCATCCTCAAATGTACTTCAACCAGTCAAATGTGGTTATTTGAAAATTGGACTCTACATGCACCATAAATAAAGACAGATGCCAAAACAAAGAGGAAACAGTGTCATGTTTCAAATCATTATTTTAACCAGTCAGTGAGACTGCAAGGACTTACAAGTGTAAGCTGCGAGAGGACATTAATACACTCACGCTTCAGAATTTCCACTTTTCTGTTCTCATTTCTGTCTTGGATCCTCTTATCTAGTGCTGCAGTTTGCTCTTGAGAAATTAGCCCCAGTTAGAATAGATCACACTGTCTTTCTCTCCGAGTCTCTCTGTCCCCTCCTTTAGCGTGTTGACTGGGCTCATAAATTCTTTATCTCCCTCATAGACTTTTAATTTGCGCTTATTTCTCTGCAGTGTGAGTGCAGGGTGAAGGAGAAGTTTTGTGACATGAAACTCCTGAGTGTCTTCACTGTCCTCAGGTAAACCTAAAAGGAGAAACAGAACATCTTATTCTTATTCTTTTATTTGCTTCCCATTAATTTATTTTGCATTCTGCTCAGGTTTTCTTCTCAAAGGAAATTCCACTTGCCAGCTAAATCTCCTCAATTCCATGATGCCACCCAGCTGGAGGAGTGGGAGCTTATTTCCTCCAAGACACTTTATACTTATTTCCTCCAAGACAAAGTGTCACTTTATTTTCCAATCTGTTTCCAGTGTGATGTCATTGGGCAGAACACTAACTGCTCATTTTCTTATTTCAGATGCTCACATTGATTGACATTGTTGGGGTGCGCCCCACCTTCCAATGCCACAGATGGCTGTGGCATTGCTGAGGACCGGACTTATGATCTCCAAACAATATGATCAATGTTTAGATGGTTGGTGGTGGAAGATGAATGGAAAAGATCCAAAATTACTTGGAAAAAACTTGACACATTAAAGTACTTTTTGTTTATTTATCCTATGAAATTATTTTGGAAGCATTTGATTGTGTTAGAACAGGAATGGTATACTACCAAGCCAAATACATGTAATGGGTGAATCAGAAAAAAATCTCTATTACTCTATGTAGTTAGAGCAAGTACACATTTCGTGTAAATTATGAGGCAAGTGCTAGGACCGACAAATAGACGCAATGGTGAGTGGCTGGGGAGCTGGTGGATGGATGGATGGATGGATGGATGGGTAGGTGGATAGCTAGACAGATTAAAATAGACTTTGTTGTACACACAAGTACAGTATGTGTGTGTGTGTGTGTGTGTGTGTGTGTGTGTGTGTGTGTGTGTGTGTGTGTAATAGTGTGTAGTGTGCAGAGCTAAGCATTTCAACTGAAGAATGAACTGCTGTTCAGAATCAGTTTACTCACACATGACTTTTTTAAGAACATGAGGCACCAGAACATATAGCTTTTACTTATTAAGGACTTAAGGATTGTGCTTTTATGATAAACTATTCTATAGAAGGGTTAACCTCTCAAAGTGGTAGTAAATGCATAAATCACAGGTATGGGATGCATCTAGCAAAGCAGAGTAGAGGCCCTGTCTGTTTATGAGAGATGGTCCTCCTGTTTGTATTCAAATTTAAATTTGCTGGTGCGAGTGATTGAAGTAAAACACATTCACATGCTAATGTAAAGCATTTGTCTGAAAGGCAGTGGCCCATTTAATTTGACTTTGTCTATGACTGTCCATACTGTCCATGCAGGCTGGAAAGGGGGGAATTAAACAGTTAGGCTATAAGAGGGAGTGAGACCAATTTATGACCAACATATTTAAATGTGCTGTCATGATTTCTGACAGAGGCAATGGTTGAAAATAGAATATATGATCATGATTTAGTATTGTTTGCAGGCTGCCATCAGGAGGATAATGGAAGAATTTGTTAAAAGGAAATGACTGTCAAGTGAAGGAACATTACTAAAGATGAGTGAGTCAGTTCAGAATGATATAAATGTCTGATGATATATAATCATCCAACATGGGTAATTTGTAAAGCTTTTTCAACTGCTGTTGTGGAAATGCATTAACTAAAACAAAAAAAAACTGTCCTACTTCCAACATGTGGCACTCTTTATGTTTCTTGGATTTGAATATACAGCTTAGGAACAAACCTTTAAAAGGGCAGCGGATGGCCTAGTGGTTAGGACATTTGCCCTGTGATCAGAATGTCATGGGTTTCAATCCCAAGACTGCAAGTGGCACCTTTGAGTTTCCCTTGAGCAAGGTACCGTCTCCACACACTGCTCCCCGGCGCTGTGTTCCTGGCTGCCCACTGCTTTGCTTGATGAATAGGTAAAATGCACAGAATAATTTTGTGCGGTGGTCAGAATGGTCACTATACACTTGCTTTTTTTAATTGGTGCTGAAACTTTACATTATTTTAAAAAACCCTTGAAATGTTCCTTTAAAATATTCTGTAGGGAACCGAAATAAGCCTATAGCCTTGGCATGTTTTAAGAGTGATTGAGTCATTTTGCTGTAAATATTGTTCTATTTCCATACATTTATTATGATATTCAAATTTCTTTCGTGTTCAAGCCGCATTCAAGTGAGCTGCCCAATTTCAATGTACTTTTTTATTGTTTCTTTGTTTGTCTGTCTTGCTGTTTGTTTGTGATAATAAAGAACCTAATTTGATTTGAAAACACAATGTGTCCACAGTCTGTGCGTCTCCGTTATCTCTATGTGCATATTAATAATTCTGCTGCTGTCTATGGTCCTGAAATCTCTTTCTCTCTGTTCTCTCTCTCTGTCTCTCTCTCTCTCTAACAAGGCCCATCTATTTGAACAAGCTTGCTTATACACAAGTCGTCTTCCAGAAAATAACAGAGAACAACGCAAGGTCAGTTCTCGCTCATTATGTTCACTGGGGGAGGTGTTGACAGCCGAGGGAGCGTTCAAATTTATGCTGAATGCGTGAATGAAGAGCGGAGAAATCAGCCGATTCAGCAAAAATCAGCTATTCATCTAAATGTCAGGCTTCTCTCATTGAATTTCAGCCTGTCATAATAGATAAGGCAGATTTCCACACTGTATTGTCTGAGCTGTCAGGAGAGTCCTGGGTTTGCATGCTTCTGTAGCCTGTAAAAAAGAGGATTAGAGAGGAGTGATGGCAAGGAAGACACTGGAAGGGGATTAGATTAGATTTGAAATTAGATGATGCTTGCTGAAAGCTTAGTTAAAGATTTTAAGTATCTCTGAGCAAAGTATCAATCAATGCACCTCCACAGCATCATGGTGCTACACTGCAATAGAAAAGCCCTATGCTGCCTTTAATCTTCACTTTTTTGCATAATTCATGTAATCTTTCAAAGGTCAGGTGTCATGGTATGGAAAAGAATGAAAGGATTTGGTACAATATTAAATAATATTTCATAATATCAAAATATGTATATGAGTAATATTATATCAATATAGAGGTTTGGAATCATTTTACAATTCACATGTTATGCCCTCAAAAATCAGCCAAACCTGGTGTTAGGTGGATAAAATGTTTTAAGACCTTTTAAAAGGCTCTCTAGATATATTCTATAGAGACCATACTTAAATAAAGGAATGTTTATGCAAATTATAAATAAAATACTAATAACAAATAATCATTCAAATGTTTCTTTGCCACAGTTCTATGTTCTATATATCACCACTATCTTTAACAAAGAACTTTACTAAAGAACCTTTGAAGAATGAGATTCGGAATCAGAACTCTTTATGGACTGCAAAGACACACAGAGAAAAGGAACAATATAAAATGTAAGTCTAAATAAAACATACATAGAAAAACCCAATATGAAAATGCACTATGCCTTTAAGAGTGTGCCATTCACTGCTTTCTTGTTACGTAATGAAACCAGCACTGTAGAAATACAGAGTCTCTTTTAAAGTACTGTTACCTCCTGAAAATAGAAGGCCTACTTTCATATTCTGCATCTCTTTCTAAAGTAAGAACCAGCACAGTCTTACCTAAACTGCCTGGGAGCAGCCTTAGAAGCAGTTAGTGTGAACAAAGTAAAGCAGAAGTGGTACTGCCTCACCTAGTTATGTCGACATGAGCTGTGTAAGACAATAGCAAACTGGCCCCAAAAGAGCTTTAAATGGGGCCAGAATCTGTGAAAGCTTAGATGAGTAGGCCCCTCTCTCTCTCTCTCTCTCTCTCTCTCTCTCTATTTCCACCCCCATTCTCTCCCTCTCTTGAGTATGTCGAGTCTGTGACGGCAGCACCACTTCAAAGTCAAGCTTGAAATCTGGTTAATTTTTAATTTAAAGCGTCCAGTATTTTGGATTCAAAGCAGAGGTTCTTTCAGAGTGAGCAGAGTTTCTACTATTGCACTGTCTAGTTCCCTTTCCATATACAAGGAAAGGTTGGAAGTCTTTGTAGTAATGTAAAAAAAAATTAAAATCTCTTGGCACAAGAGCGCCATGAATTATGGCTGTGCTAAGTGGGTCATGGGTTAAAAGATGTTTAAACAGATTTATACCTTTTCAATAATTATCCTTGGTTTGTAACCTCTGGCAAACATTATGGCATCACCCTGCTTAAAAGATGTACACCTTGCTATTTTACTTTGTAGCAAAGAAGCAAATTACAAAGATGACTCAAAGTTTTTTTTGTAATAGCTAATCATTATGGCTTGGTGAAACATCTCAAACATTAAATCATTGAATCTGTTTAATTATTTTCTTTCCGGGTTAAGGGAAAAAATAGTATTTTTGTTGTTTGACAACATGTTAGATATTTAGATAAAAGTATTTGCATCATGGTCATAGTGCCCATTTCAATAACTGTAATGTATTTGAAAAAATTTATTATTAAAATAATAAAATGCTAATAATATTAAAGGTACATGAATGAAAGGACATTATGTAAGATACGATAAACCTTTATTAGTACCACAACTGGGAAATTTGCATTGTTACGGCCAAACAAAACCTCATATCTCAATTTTTTTATGTTTATTTTTTGATACAATTTAAAAACAATAGCTGCATTTTTCATTGTGGCAAAATGTTATAATAATAGGGCCATTAGAAAAAGATTAAAAACATCACTGAATAAATGGTTTTACATTAGAGAAAGGATGCAAACGTGAATAGTTTTGAGATACAAGATTTTGTTTTCCAACAGCAGCAACATGCATGTAGCATAAATGGCTGATTTCCTTCTGGGCCAAAGCACAGGGGCCTTTTTCCTCATCTAATGCTCTAAATTTCTAATTAACTGTTGAGTTAAATGTCTATGGGGCTGCAATATCTGAGGCGTCTTGTGTAACTTCAAAATGACTTTCTTCGCAGCAAAATCACTTTGATGCAGTGTATGATATGAGCACAAGCCTCTGTGAGACTTACTGAACACATGTAGGAGTTTCCAATAAACTGAAGACTTTATAAAAGTTATTAATAGACTTCCATTACCTGGTCGCAAACAAGAAAGAAACCATTCAAGATGTGTTAGCTTTCAAAGTCCTCTGTCTATCTAATCCCATTAAGATACAAGAAATGTTTGAATTTTTGCACAACTCTAAAATCTGAGCTAATGTAATTAAAGTAGTATTATTTTTATGTTTATATGAAGATCATTTCACTGCTATGTATTTCAGACAGGTTTTGAGCAGGCCTTGCAAAATAAATTGGGTGGAAAGTCCTCTGAGGCCTGTCCATAGCAACAAGCCCTCCCTGATCGAGTGAGCCTGAATACATATGCAGGCTTACAGCTGCTGGAAGTTATACATTGCATTATTTAAAAGCCTGTGACTTTAAACAAAAGCCCAATTGCTAATTAATGCTGTGGGCAGCTCCTCATTTATTGACGGCTTTGTGATTTCTGTAAACAAAGTCTATTTGTATAACGCATTATGAAGAAGGGAAGACATAAGACAGCGACCTTGACTTTGCACAAGCTAGCACTGTTGTCTTTGTCCATTCGACTATGCGGCCTTGGACTGAAGTAGGCCTAAATGGACTTCAAGCACTTCTGCTGAGTCAATATTGGTTTGCTGGAGATTAGCCCAAAGATCCTGCTCTAAATCCTGCTATTATCCACACTTGGCAAATGCCTCACATACTGGGACTCTAAAATCCTGCAGAATCAAAGCTTCCTGAAAAACTTTTTCAAACAGATGGCCATGCAAGACATCCTGCATTTTTTGTCATTGTAAGTGTCATGGCATATTACATGTGGTGCGAGCAAAACATTTTAATGTGGGCTGTGACAAGCACTTGATTATATTTGAGTATTAAAAAAAACATAGTTAATTCAGCTTTACATCTTTCCCCACGGTGGTGCATCTCTAGAGTTGGGGGTTTGAATCTGTGTGCTGACCTTGTGTGTGTCTGTGAGTTTGCATGTTCTCTTCGTGGTGGCGTGGGTTTCCTCCGGGGTCTCTGGTTTCTCCCACAGTCCAAAGACATGGGATAGGCTCTGGTTACCTGCGACCGTAGCAAGGATTAAATAGTTACAGAGAATGAATATTTGAATTTACATTCTTGATGAATCCGCTCAGTAATTAACTCTAAATCTGAAGAATTTCATAAAAATGCCACATCCAGCAGTATAAAACCATGTCCAGCAGAGTTTTTTATCCAAGTGGGAAACTATTAGAACTCTTTTCTTTGGATTTGCAGCTCATAGAAGTGCATTCAGATCTGCTGTGTATCAGATATGGAGTGAGGTGGGGTGGCACTATCCCTTCACAGCAAGAAGGTCCTGGGTTCAATTCCTGGCCTGTTTCTATGTGAAGTTTGCATGTTCTGCCCATGCCTGTGTAAGATTCATCCCACAGTACAATGACATGCACATCAGGTGAAGTGGAGTGAATGTCCAGGGTGTTCTGCTACAAGTGAGGATGCAACTCCTTACACCGAGTAGCAGCAGTGAAAACTAGGGGCAAACAATGGAACCTTTTCCATTTGCCTTTCAGTTATCTGTTAATATTTCCCACGAAGAGTGAAGCCTTTAGTTGTATGGGAAGGATGTGATGATCTTCTTGCCTAGATATTTAACATTATTAATACTATCTGTTGTAGTCTGTTTGTTTTATATCTTTGGTCTTTATATCTTTAAAGTGTTATTTTCTTGGTCTATTGCTCATATTTGTACAAGGCTCAGTGCAATTTCAATGCCAATTTTCTCAATCCGGGTGTTGTAGAATTGTATTCAGTTAAAAAACACATACAAGCAATTAATAGATGACTTTATTACCATCACAGATATTATGTGAATTTATATATTTTTGCTATTATATTATTAGGTAGGATGTTTATACACATAACTATTACTTTATTAAACATTTAACAACAAGGATCACTTGACACCTCACTATACGCAAGACTCTATTTGTTACTCGGTAATTCAGTAGCAGAGCTAAATTGACCTGGCTTGGAGGTTTTTCTTTCCTCACTGCTAAGGTTCGTTCATTTTTAAAGTTATATGAGGACTTTTGAGGTCAAAGTGAAGTAAAATATCTGTTCCAGTGGAATCATCATCATCATCATGATCATCAACCTTTGAATCCTACCGTCATGGTGGTTTGTGAGGAAGGGAAGAGAGATGCACAGTACATTTAATTAAAAAGTGCTGAGAGGAAACACAGCTCTGGCTCGCATTTAATCAAAAAGGGCAAATCGAGCACAGCACTGCCTCGCAAAAGTCAAAACTCAGATGCCAAGTTCATGGTATTAAATCAAATACAAGCTCCTTGTTAAGAATGAACAGTGTCCCTCAAACAAAATGGCAGACGTGGCTCCCAGACATTCAGTGAACGCTGAGGCACAGTCTGTAGCATGAGATGAGATGTGAGGCAGGCATAATGGTTTTAGTTTAAAGCTGTGAAAGAAGTAAACAGCACTCACAGCAAGGAGGCAAGCACAACGCTGAATGTACAATGGTCTCCGGGTGGAGCTGGGCTTAAAAAGAGAACAGGAGTACAAGAAACAGTAATTTGGGTTAAATGTGAGGTAGGGAAGAGGAGCCCAGGTTCGGTATTCCAGAGACCAAGGCACCAGAAGTGCGGCCATGATAGCTACCGATGCCACTGAAAATGTGACTTTTTTACTTTCATCATAGCAATAAACTTTGAATTCCAAACCTACACCCAAAGTCTATTATTAGATTTGTCTTCAAAATGTTTTAAGATATAAGGGGTTTAAAAGTACCTCTATATAACGGGTGAGGCTTGTTACAAAATCAAAGTGCGATCATTTGCAGAAATTATTTTGCTAAAATCCAACTACTGAACTGTGGTTCAAAAACACAAACAGAATATGTGCATGAAGTTCTTCTTGGTAACAGAAGCTGTCATTCTGTGGGTAGCAATGAGCAAGCTAGACTAGATGAGAGGATGAAGAAGCCACAACAAAGAGCATGGAGAGGAGCTGGAGTCAGCCTGAGTAGGTGAGATAACAACCTAATTCAATTTCCTGTTCCCCTACAGAGCATTGTCACTTTTATTCATTCTAATGGAGAGAGAGACTTTTGTCTCGGCTGCAGAAGGGACGAAAGCTGCACTCCTTTCCCGGGGAGTAAAGGTTGGCTGGTTATTGTTTAAGAATCAAAACCACAAGACTGATTCCACACATCTGCATTCCTCTCATTCACAAAACCAACAGAGAAGTTGCAGTCATTTGTGACAGAAGGCCTTATTTTCTTGTGTCTTGTTTCTCTTTGTCCTTAGAAACACTTTACCAGGGCCAAACACTGTAAATTATGGAAGATAGTAGTAAACCACCATTAGGATCCATCCAGGCACATAATTCTGGCAACAGCTGATATAGCCATTGGCTGTGATTCAGCAAACCTGCATAGAAATAAACAAAAAATCATGTGACATAGAATAAAGTATGTGTTGTAGCTGCTTTTGTCTAATGCACTAAATGGTGTCTTGTCCTGTTGTTTTGTCGTCGTGTTTTTCTTCCACTCTCTTTCTTGCTTGGTTTGCACTTTGTGCATTTTATCCTGTCTGCACTTATGGTGTTCTGTTTTTGTCTTTGTTTTTGTGTTGGACCCATCGTCTTGGAGGAATGCTGTGTTGTTTCACTGTGTACTGTGTATATGACTGAAATGACAATAAACCTACTTGACTCTACTTGGCTTGAACAGGGAGTGCACCAGTCCAGAGCTTATTTCTCAGAACCTCAATCCCCCTTCCATGACCTCAATGTTGCTAAACCACTAAATCCACCTTATACCATCATGTCCTTAATAATGTATTCCATAAGAAAGCAGTGCTACATACACCACAATTTATAAGGTTGGAACATTGCTGTGAGGATTTTATTGTGTTCAGCCATAAGAGTAGATGCTGATGCTGGATGAATAATTCTGGAACATACAGGGTTATAGCAAGTGAAAAAAATGGGGACCAACTCCATATTAGTCTATGTATCTGAATGTGGTGTCATTCAAGTCCCTGTATATATTGACAAAAATAATGGGACAACTGACCCCCACGAAAACCAGCCGAAGCATAGAGCTGCGAGCCCCAGGATATAAAAAGGATATAAAAAATCTGTATTAACATGTGATACAATAATTGTTGGCTTTAGGTAAATAACGCGTTAACGTGATAAAAATGCGTTAACATGCCCAGCACTAGTTAATATATCTATGGCTTTATAGAGTAATGTTAAAACATCTGTGGCTTTATAGGGTAAAGCTGGTAAAATGTGCTGGTAGTGTCATGGTGGGATGTACGTAAGGGAAGGGAAGGACGCTAGGGCAGTGCAGGCAAAAGGTTTAATACAAAACACAGAGCACAGGATACAGCAAACAAAAACAAAACCCCTACTCAGAATCACAGAAAACCAAAACAGCTAGGCTCATGCTTCTAGGAAACTAAAAACAAACCAAGGTAAACCTCCTTTGCATACCAGCAAGGGGAACAACGAGGTAAATCAGATTCAGCGTTTGCAACACGCAGCATTAACTCAGGACAGGGATGAAGCACGAGCCTGCAAAAGAAACACAAAAACAGACAGTATAAATATCATGAACCAAACAGGGCATAAACCAGAGCACATACACCACCAAAGAAAGACAAATACTGACAAATCACAGGACAGGGGTCAGGCTGGGCTTTAAATACTGAACCTAAATGGGAAACAGGTGAAACTCATAAGGATGGGACGTGATACAAATAAAGCATGAGGACTCGAAAGGGAGAAAGGGAGGAAGGAAGGAACGGAAGTGGATTGGGAGACGGGAAAGCTGAGAACAGGGCCAGACACAGAGACAGGAACGAAAGTAGAAAGAGAACAGAATACTGGGAACATGAGAAAAGAAATAAACTATAACGAAAAACTAATACTCGGGAGACTGGGAACGGATTCTACGGGGGGAGGGCGAGGCGACAGTGACAGAATGAGAGAATCTAAAGAAAATAGGTGAACCGTTTCATCTTTGTCATGGCAAATCACCTATCATTATGTAAAGAATGTTGAGATACAAATGCAATCTACCTTCATTAATGACATTATTCATAGCATTCTTAAGCCTTTGTGTCTTCATTGTAGGACTGACAACTAAAAGCACTATGAATCATTTAAAGCTTAATTACTGTCTATAATACTAATGTCTTTACCACTGTCTCTATAATTCATATACAAACAACCAACATTTTCAGTGGTAAGACTAGTGTTCTAAAAACATCTGCTAAAACTCAGCATAAAATTGATAAGAAAATAAATAATGTTCTGTACTGAACAAATATTCAGAAAAAAATTCTAAGAAAAATAAATGTCAAAAAAACAAACTGGGCTGCTGGCCACATATTCATCAACATTTGTGCACATCAATACTCATCTCACCCTCTAGCTCCGTTGCTCCATATTTGGAGTAGATTGCCTCGTGCTTGCCTGCTGTAGCTGACCCTGATGTTCAGCCCTTGCATTTAAAGCTCATAGGCTGGCTGCCCGCCAAGCCCTATCAGCAACGTCTGGGACTTTTCCAGACAAAAGTGAGTAAATTAATGAAGTGCAGTGACACCTGGGATTGAGGCTGTTTAATCCAGAGCTGACCCAAGGCCACAGAGAATCAGTATAATCCGACAGGCGAGCAGACACATGGGGACAGAGGTGAATCTCATACTGAGAGATGACCACGTCAGACTGGATCAGATATGAGAGTGACACCTCGTTTCAACAGCATTCACTAAACAAGCGGATCCTCAAATGTAATTTACAGTGCATGGATTGAAACATGTATAGGTTTAACCGGTTTAAATCCACAGTGGAGTATGGAAGTATGAAATAGAGCCATTAGAAATACAGAGAGCATTGTAAATTCATCAAAATCTATTTAACTGCTTGGGTGACATGTTTGTCCAAGTCATATAATGAGATCAATTTTCATAACCCATCCCAGTACCAAGTTCTATTACTGTCAGAAACAAAACTAGTGCAGTGCTTGATAAGGAGGTTCTGAAACTGATGTCCAGGTTATTAGTAAATTCGTTTTTTTAATAAGTCTCACATCATGTAGAGTAAAGGCTCATTCTACTACATCAAAACATGGATAGTGTGAAAAATGAGAGCTCAGCAATACTGATCTGACTTTGGTCAATTCTAACCCCTTATTGTCTAGTTCCGAGTGGATAGCAGATAGAGATGAGAACAGTTGTCTCAGCAGCCTGAGACTTGTTTAATGAAGTGCACTTGTAATGAGTTACAATAAGACATTCATTAGTCCCACTTCTAAAGAAACATATCAATTCATAAAATAAAATCTTCAGTCTAAAAATAATTTGAGAGCACATGGTACAAAGTCATTAGAATACATGGGGAAATGCATTGGAGTGGATAAACCATGAGAAACATCTAATTTATTCATGTTTGAATTCATTAATGGTAGAATTGGTGAAAGGTTTCTAAATTAAATATTCATGTGGAAACACTATAAACAAATCATTTGTGATTTTTCTTCATTTTGGAGGTGCCTTCGGGAAAACTGTTCAGAAAAACAACCGAAAAAAGAAAAGTTAGTATGACAGCTGTCCACCATGACCAAAGACAATTTATTTAAATCAGTGATAGGTGTCACGGCCGAGGGCGGGAGCCCTCGACCATGAAACTCCTCTTGGGAGACGGACAGGACAGGACACGGCAGGTTCCATGACACGGTTGAGGGTTTATTAATGAAACAGAGAAACGAGGCATACATACAGGGAAATGAGGTGATGGAAACACAAGGGAGAACTCAGAACACACAGGCTAAATACTGGGCTAATCACAAGACAAAACTCAGGGCAGGTGAAACAGGACACGTGACACAAGCACAAACCTAGAACACATATCAACATAAAAGTCCCAAAAACCCAACAAAGACCCAGCAAGAAAACAGAACAGGACAAGCACAACAAAACGGA
>JBBPDB010000019.1:8749132-8759513 GCA_037974465.1 Brachypetersius altus
CACACACACACACACACACACACACACACACACACACACACACACACACACACACACACACACACACACACACGGAGGGAGGGAGAGACAAAGCTGTCCATTCAGAAAGGTAAGACTGTGCCTCCAAACAAAGAATGAGAGAAACACATCTATTTCATCATCCCTCCCCCACTCTCTCCTTTACTCCTATCTACACTCTCTCTGCACTCCTTTACTCCTATTTCTCCCTCCTTTACTCCAATCTACTTTCTCTCTCTCCTTTACTTCTATCTGCTCTTTCTCCTTTACCCCCACCTCCTTTCTTTATCTTCTGTCTCACTTCTGTCTAGTTCTCTCTCCTTTACTCCACCCTACCATCACACCCTTTCTTTGCTCTACATTTCCACCCACCCACTTACACACACACACACACACACACACACACACAGATACACAAGTAAAAAGAGTACAGTAAAACAAACCAAGAAGTTTTGCAGATGTCAGCAAAGTAACACAAGACAGAAACATATTAATCCTCCCCAGCTCAGCTAAACTTACCCGATCAATTCTGAAGAACTATTCCTCCACATCTGTGTGTGCTTGGCTCTTCTGTGTGTGTTCTGTGCTGGAGAAGTCACACTCAAGCAGACAGCCCAAGAGAATCACAGTGTGGGTGAGGAGGAGGCCCATGCTGAACTAGGACGGCCAATAAGCCAAACCCCGCCCACTCAGCGAAAGAGGCCCAAACCCAGCCCACTCAGCAGAACAGGCATAGACTTCAAACAGTCAGATCACCAAAACAGCCTTAAAGGATAATATTTCCCACGCGTGCCTCTTTTGCACACATTCTCTCTCTCACTCTCTCGTCGTTCGCATTAAATGTAGTCTTGAGCGGTTTTGTTGCCCTTGTGGGGTTTTTTTGCGCTCTCTCTTTCGTCCTGCCTGCAATTGAGGTTTTGCGATGTTCTGTTCTTGTGTTGCACCACGGTCCTGAGGCCAGGAGATAATTAAATAAAACAGTCAGTAAAAAAGTAATTTAAAGATAAATGATGAGATGATGTGAATTACAGATTAGCAAAAGGCTGTAATAAAGCGGATGCATGACTAAAAATGAAGACAAAAAAAGATGATAATGATAACAATGATAGATAAAGTGATAGTTATATAATCAGTATTTCAGTATGTTGTAGGTCAGGGGTGGCAGAGTTACTCATGGTCCTGCAGATGGTGGCAGTCTAAGTTTTCAAACTTCAGAGGATTATTTGTATTTCTTGCGTAAAATTTTCTCGATTCATTTCAAACTTGTCACAGTAAAGAAGGAAGTGTAGCTCGGCCTTGACCTCGCTGCTCTCGCAGTAACAACACACCCTCTTTAAACTCTTGGGGTTGAAATTCTTAGTACTGAAGTGTGTTTCTGTTACTAAATTGTAGATGCAGCCCAAATTTTAGCACACTGATCATTAGAAACCAGCCTAATTCCATCATACAGGCATTTGTTGGTGTTTTTCTTTGAATCTTTCTACAGAATTCTGCATGCAGAAACTCTGTGGGATGCTTGTCCCATCTAGTTTAGCCATGTTTACTCACTCCTATATAGCACAATAAATGCAATAATACTATAAAAGAATTTGACACCAGATGGGATGTCAACGTTTTGGGATTTTTTCCTGATTGAGTAAGTGTAAAGTGTGTAAAGGGACCATTTGTCATACGTGAACAGCACAAAATTCAGTATTTAACCTCTTCACCAAGTGAAGCAGTGGGCAGCCACATATAAACTGACTCAAACTTACTCAAGGGTGCCACCAGCAATCCTGAGATATGAATCTTCATGCTTTTTCTTTTAATGTTTTTCCCCAAATCAAAGTTCCTATTTAATGATAGTGTAGTGAATGTCCGAGGGCTATGTTTACTGGAGTAAAGCTGCTTCTGTTTTCCTGAGACCTGATTGTTAATCTGACTGTCAGTACTCAATTCTGATGGAACTGCTCCAGCAGGTCCAGCTGCTGTGGACTTCTCTCACTCAGCAATTTCCTTAGCTTTGGGAAAGTCTCTCAAACTGTTCCAGGCAGAATTTGGAGCCCTGGGACTATCCCCTGTAGTTAGGGAATGGAAGTCACTTTGGATAAAAGCGTCTGATAAATGCCGTAAATGTAAACAACCTAACTGTCCTGGTACACCTTTGGGTTTCTCACATTTTTATAAGATAAATCTGTTAGCATCATAGAAAGTCACCACTTCAGACCAGACAGATTGTAGCACTTGGACTTTGTCAACGTCCCAGTCGTTAGATTGTATCTCCATTGTTTTTTTTTGCATGGTCAGGGGAAATAAAACAATGGTCTCTTTTCTAACGTTACGATGACGACATTTCGACAAATCAGAATGGGGTGATACAGCTGGCTCGACTACAGCCCACTTTCAGCCCTGCTATTTTTTTCCTGATCTGATGTGGTCCTTACACTTTGAATGTCTTCAGCTTGCTGGCTCATGCTGATGCTGTTAGCTTTAGCTGTTTTCAGTTTCTTATTCTGATAAGTTGTCTTGAGTATTATTGTTAGAAACAATGTCTGACGTGCCTCTTGAGTGTGTAAATCTTGACTTAACATCTAACCAACAAAATAATGAATTTAATCTGAGCATTGCTGGCCATTATTCATTCACTCACTCACTCACACACTCACACACTCACTCACACACTCACTCACTCACACACTCACTCACTCACTCACTCACACACTCACTCACTCACTCACTCACTCACTCACACACTCAATCACTCAATCACTCACTCACTCACACACTCACTCACACACTCACACACTCAATCACTCAATCACTCACTCACTCACACACTCACACTTAAATTCAAACCTGTTTATATTCACATATACAGGTATGCCCTAGCCTCGCATTTTCTCTGGGGTTTGTGGTCGATTATTCAAGCTAGGATCTCCAAGATTGAATTTGGATACATGGTGAGTTTATTGATATAAATGAAAATAAAACACTCTAAAAATAGTTATGTTAAATTAGGTCTTTTGTAATTATAGACGTGTTGGTGTTTTGTGTTTTCAAGTTCAGCTAATTTTTTTGGACAACTGCTTAAAACATTGATCACGACTATATATGCAGAAAGTAAAGGAATTGTTGATATTCCCCTTTCAATAGCAAGTGTGTGTGTGTGTGTGTGTGAGGAAGAATAAATATTCATATATGAAAGCACAAACATAATTGTCATAACATTACTTTGTGTACCTGACGTACTGTCCGTGTCTGAAGTGTTTTAACTGCTCTGTTTGGTTGTCTTCAGGATTATGCCCAGCACAGGTTTGATTCGTACTTCAAGCAGAAAAAGCTCTTCGCCTAAACTCACTCTCGGAGTAAAGCTTTCCAGAAGCGTTGTGCTCCAGCAGAGTGCCTCTCACACCCTCATACCTCTCATGCCTGTTTTTCATTTCCTTTTTTCTTTCTCTTTTACTGAGTGCAGAAAGAGATGCAACAGTTCCTGTGCTGACTGTACTAAACATTTCTTACTGAAATCAGTTTTTATTTGGCTTGCTTAGAGCACAAATCTCAGTGTACTGCTGCCCAAGAGGTCAGCGGTCACTGCAGATATGCCTGATATTATCCTTATTTTTAATCCAAAACTAAGCACTTCTCCAATATGTATGCAAAATTGCTTTAAAGAATATTTTTGTAATTTGCTCTGTATTTATTTTAATGGTTTTAAGCTTTTGTAAAGCTCCACATTTTTTAATGTTAACCATGTGTTTGTGTGTGAGAAAGGTATTTTTAACCTTTGTTAAAGACTGTGATTGAGATTGTGTCCGTCCACACAGTCCTTCAGTTTGGTATAAACAGAAGGGTCCAAACTAAACTCGCAGTGGTTATCTGCCAGTTTTATACACACTGCAGTAGGTCTGCTTTGCCTCAGTGTTATTCCTGTGTAACGGCCAGAAGCACACTGCTGCATTTGTGCATTGCTGTGTATTGAGACTGTGCATTAATGTGTAACGGATCCATGGACCATGCACACATTTCTCATTTCAATTCACACAGAGTTAACTGGATGCTTTAAGAAAGTCACACAGTACTATCATCACATCCTTTTCAGTCAGATTGAGATACCTCATCTCATCTTCTGGCTATTTTTGCTTCTTATGTAGCATTAAAGCACAAATGAGAATTGTCTGAAGGAGCTCTGCTGAGGAACATTGTGGCGTGTTATGGGTTTACTACCATAGTGAAAGTGTCTTTGTGGCACATATTAGTGGGAGCCTTTTTAGGACTGTATAGCGAGTCTAAGTCTCAGGAGAACTGAACGCCAGCCTACTTCACTCAGAAAGTAAGGAAATTAATGTTAAAGCTGTAGTCAGACCATAGATGCTGCTCATACACTTAGGCATACCCCCCCCACACACACTTCTACACCTTATAGTAAATCCCGGTCAATTTATTCAGAGTAACAAACATTCTGTCTGTCTACTTGCCTACAATTATGTATGTAAAGCATGCCTTACTGTAGTCTACTAGAATCTTAGCCAGCTTCTTAATCATGACATTAACATGCATTTGAATGTTTCGTCAGATTTTGTTTGTGTTTTTAATTTATTGACTTGTTAATTTTCCAAAAAACAAGTGAATACCAAATGTAAAAGCCAATGAATAATGAACAACCAAAAAAAATACAAACCCTAACCTGATCCAATGAGGTTTAGAGCTGCAATTATGAAGATTTTCCGTCCATTGAGTATCACACAATTGTTGGGGTTTTTTTTGTTTTGTTTTCTGGGAGGTTTAAACAGAATGGCTTAGTTTAATATACGTAATACTGCATATTTTGGGAGCAAATTCATACTGAGAGTATTCGGTATTACTGATGCTCTCTCAGTGGGTCCTTTTTTCACTGATTGAATGTCGACTGAATGTCCATGATTGAGACTGGTTTGCCTCTGTGAGAAATGGACTGTAAGAGTATTGGCTTAGGGGTCCAATTATTGAAATGCTTTGGAAATGCATGTGTGTGTCCAGTGTCAGTTTTTTTTGTGTCTGGTTTAAATGTCTTGTTTCCTCTTAATTTTTGTTCTACAAACCCTGTGTATTTATCAGCTGTTTAATCCCTAATAAAAGAAAATTAAAATGACCTTTTGTTCAGTTGTCCAATTTGTTTGCTCTTTAAACATTTCTTGCATTGGAATGTAATGCGTTTCTGGAACAGCAGTCTGCAAATCGAACATAATGAGTATAATCTTTCCTCCAATCACTCGGGACTGCAGCAGCCTTGTGTCTGGTGATCCAGCATGGCTGTGCTGCGTCCTGTTTCATTCCAGTGCCATGTCTATTGAACTTCCTAAAATAGCTCTGCTTTTCCTCCTCCTGCCCCACAGCAGTCACACACCATACAAGCAGCTTCTGCCTAATGGAAAGAAGGCTTCAAAACAAACAGGCCTGCTTTGAGAGACCGGAGGACTGGACTAATCTACTAGCCAGAGACTGAAAAAGGTGACCTGGGCTCAAGAGCAATAACAGGGTTAATTCACTTTTGGTCATTGCAGCAGAACATACAGGTAGTGAGAGTCTTACCTGTAAATGACATTTTACTATGCTTTTAACAGCATAGTCAGATTTCAATGCCACATTTTTAATTTATCATCCTTTACGTCAGTTATTTGGGCTAGAAGCAATTCATCTAGTGCTCTGGACTGAGTCGGAAATGATGGATGCTCTCTGGCAAGCTGTATCAGCACTATTTCTCTGTCTAGGCTCTTGGGTAAAGTGCAGCTTAGCCTATATTCAAAACAGTTTGGGTTTCGAGGGTGGCTTAGCCTGGTTTAAGTTGATTCTGGCTGGGTTTCGAGGGTGGGGTCATTCTAATGTTGATCCAATACAAAATGAGTCTGATGGCAGCCAAACAGAGGTGTGGAGAACTGACCAGGAGTCCAGGACCTATTGTTACCATGGCAATGGACCCATGGTTGCTGTGCAGACCAACAAACACATTTTCTATGTGAGTTTCAACACACACACACACACATACCTCTCCAAAATAACAATCACTGATTAATAGCCTAGAGATTTCTAAATGGCATGCTGAGCATCACTTGAATGCCAAGAGTCCTTTACCTTGAATATTTTGCAATGGATGTTTCCAAATGGAAAAAGTCCTAAAGTTACCATTCAGGAGATACAACATTTTGTTACATCAGTGTAATATTCTGTATTTATTCAGATTCCAAATGGTCAGCATCAAAGTTCTCATTCTGTGATAAAGCTGACAAAACCTTGATTCACATTTTATTTTGATAGTCCTGTTCATAGTATACACAAGAAAACATATCTGGTGAAATAAAGTTAGGTTTTAGGTTTTGGGTCTGGTTGACATGAATCTCAGCTTGAAGTTCCAATACATTTAACCAATTTTTAGTTAAACCAAAGAGATTTAGTTAAGCAATGCTGAGTATCTACAGCAAAATAAAGTAACTCTTCAATCTTTTTTTTTCTGATACTATATTTATTTATAGTATGTTTCGTGTGTTGCTTCTTCATGTGTCAGGCTGACCTGGACAGGCTAGCAGACTGTAGTGAGTATTTCAAGGCTTTGTCTCACTCCTGCATGAGAGAAACAGAAGAGCTACTGGTGAGCCTGGCCCATGTGCCTTCCAGAGTTTTCCACAACCTCCTGCAGTTCTGCTTTCTGCACAGATTCAGCGTAACAGAGAACCTCATTGAGGAGCACTTGCGGGTGAGCACCTACCTATTGCTCCCTGACTTCACCAGTCGCTTGTTGATGGCCCTCTCTAAGGCCCTCACAGAGCACAACTGTCTGGCTTATCTTCGGCTGGCTGACGAACTGTGCAGTGCTGAACTCCAGGAGACTGTGCTAACCTACCTGAGCAGGAACTTTCTAGAGCTTCCTCATCTGAGCAGAAACCTGGAGACTTGCCCAGAGCAGGAGCTTCTCCAGATGAGATCTCAAGGAACTCTACAGCTGTGCTGTCTGAGGAAAGAGAACCTGATCTCACGAGACAACCAGGAAACAGAGGCTGCGAGGAAACTTTTCAGACTGGAAGAGGAGGATGCTGAATGGAGTTCTATCACAGACCTGCCCTTCAGTGCAGATAAGTGGTGTTTCACCACAGCTGTCCTGTTTAACTATCTTTACCTCATCGGGGGCTACAGGCACAGAACGAGGAGGGGGTATGAATTTAAGATGGCCTCTTTCCGCTATAATCCCCTTACAGATAAGTGGGTGACAGCTGCTCCGCTCATCAAGGTAAGGAGTTAATTAAGATAAAATGACAAACAGTGGTTTTCAAGTCCTGCAGGTTTTTGGCCCTGGATGCCTGGTGCCAAGTGCTGTTTGGAGAGTTCCCTGCCTAAACACGCTCGATTCAACTCATCTGTTAGTTGCCTAGTTCAGAAAATGTGTTTGAGCAGGGATTTCCCTAAACAGTTGTACACACTGTACCAGCAAAGTCAGAATTGATAATAGAACTGTAAATCTGCTAAATACACTGGTAGTCAATAAGAAGTCCAAAGTTTTGTCCAGTTATCACTGATGATCGAAACAGTAGCCTACTGCAAACAAATCAAAACATGACTACAAACATATAAGATATACAATTAGGGGTGATTATCAGTGGTTTGAAGAACCCTATCATTTTGATATGCTTTCAAATGATTTTGGTTGCATTCTTCACTACTTTCTACATTCCATGACAGGTTTGAGTCTTCTTCAACACTGTAGTTAATGTGGTTTGAATCTACTTTTTCCATTCAATGAATGGTACTTCCTCTTGGATTGCCTTGTTTAAATGTCTAGTTCTTTCAGTAACCATTTTTTTCACTACCAGTATGTGTGTTTGTGTACTGAAGCAGGTGTATTGACTCTGCAAAGACTACAGAGAACCAGGTCATATGACAACTGCATAAACATAACCTTCAGCCCATTTATTGTCCCGGTTACCAAAGTAGTTGTCCGGTGTGTGTGTGTGGTTTCTCTCAGCACAGACGCCACTTCAGTGCAGCAGTGTGTGAAGGCCATATCTACGCTGTGGGTGGGTGGTATCTGGACTCCCTGGTGACCCCCGACTCCACAACAGGAGTGTATACAGCTGTAGAGCGCTATGACCCCTGGGCAGACTCCTGGACCTTTGTCTCCTCTCTCCCCCTCACAGACTTCCAGTTTACCCTTTCCCTCTCTCACGACTCTCCCCTCACCACCAGTCTAGGAGCTAGCCTCTACGTGCTGGGGAACATCCAGAGAACTGGGGAGAAACTGGTGCTACGCTATGATACAGGCCAAGGTGTGGCTAATGGAAGATTCACAGTCTGTTAACGGGCATTGATTATACACTGTATTTGTCTAAAACGTTGCAGACACCTACCCTCTTTGTTGTAGTAACATCCTGTACTTTTCTGAGAATGATATATATGTATATGTTTATAAACATTGCTGTGAGAATTTGATTGCATTCAGCCACAACTGCATTAGTGTGGTCAGGTACTGATGTTGGAAGATTAGCTTTGGATCACAAGCACCATGCCAACTCTTTACAAAGGTATTCAATGGAGCTTCTGAGAATGGTGTTCCCCCGCTCAACAGTCCAGTGTGTTCAGCATGTTAACACTCCTCCAGTCTCATTAGAAAAGATTCCCACACTCTCAGGGTACAGACACAGTCACTGGGGTGGTACTGAAGAAGTATTTCTTCAGTGCCTTTTGCTCAGCAACAAAACTGTATCATATTTTGTATCTTGCATGTTTTATTAGTCATACTCCCTAAATACACCTTGACTTGACTCCAGGCTTTTTATTTTAGTTTTGTACTTAAAAATGTTTAGATGAAAGGTACAGTAAAGTCAAATGGAAAAGTGAGTGCAGTGTCCCAATTAGGTGTGTTCAAACTTTTAGTTTATATTATTTTGTTTTTAAAACATTTTTAAACATTCTAAGCAAAACCCATTTGCACTCTCTCTGTCGCTCTCTCTCTTTCTCTGTCTCTATCTCTTTCTCTCTTTTAGATTGCTGGAGTGAGTTGTACCCCACCCTCACTCGTTCCAGTGCAGATATACCCATCCTCCACTTCCTGGGATCCACTGACAGGTTGATTGTGATCGGTGGAAACAATTTTGAAACCGTGGTGACGTCCTTCTGTGTGGACACTCAGACATGGGGTCAGATCAGAAGCCTGGAAAAGACGGCTTTAATTGGTCAAGGAACAGTGTTCAATGATGAGGTTTACATGTCAGGAAATCAAGAGGACACGATTTTCCGTCTGAACCTTCACTCTCTGTCTCTCTCTCTTCTTCCCTCACTTCCTGTGTCCAACTGCTATGAGAGCTTTTTCCACCTATACTTCTGAATTAAGTACTGTTATCAGCCATGACATTCAAACCACTGGCATAATATTGTGTAGGTCCCCTTGTGCCTCCAAAACCCATCCAAGCAGATGCTTGCTCAGATTGCGATATGGGCAAATTGGAAGCCAAGTCTTTGTCATGTTTCCCAAACCATTCCTGAACATATTTTCAGTGCATCACACTGCCTCTACTGGCGTGCTTTCTTCCCATAATACATCATGGTACCATGTCTTCACCAGGTGAGTGATGCACACACACCAAGCTGCTTTCTACACTGAAGTAGGGTTTGCAGAAATACTCTGACTCTACAGCTAAACAATCACATACAGTACACAGCAAGCTGTGATGCACAATGTGTTGTGGCATCTTTCTGTCACCGCCAGTATGAGCCTTTTATGGCCATGAGCCTGTCACTATTTCAACGTTGAACTACTTTTGGTAGGTACTAACCACTGCATACTGGGAATATCCCACAGCACCTGCCATTTTTGGAGATTCTTTAACCCAGTCACCTGGCTATCGCAATTTGACCCTTGTCAAAGTGGCTCTGATTTTTATGCAAGCTCCTTTATCCTGCTTCCAAAACATCAGCTTCAAGAAATTACTTATAATTTGATGCCTAAAATGTAATAATTCGTCATTGTAATGAGACAATCAGTTTTATTCATTTCACCTGTCAGTGGTTTCAGTGTTGTGGCATTAGTATGTTCTAAATCTGACTGCTCTTTTATGGGAGACTTAGAATGTCAGTTGAAAACAAGCATGATTTGTTGTAGCACCACCTAATTTGGATCATTTTTGTTGAGTATCACAGTAAAACTGTCAGAAAACTGTAAATGAAAACAGTAAAAGATGCTACTGTCACAGCCACGGCCTGGACTGGCGTAGCCGTGCCATGTTTTTGGTTCTTGTTTCCATTCCTGTTTTCTGTTTGTTTATCTTCCAGCGTTTGCTGAGGACTCTAAGTTCCGGTTACATCATGTGTTCTGTTCTGCTTTTGCCCTTATGGCGTTTTGGTTTATTTCCAGGAGTCTGTG